>BQKZ01009252.1:2577-15398 GCA_036244855.1 Temnopleurus reevesii
TATTGGACCAAGTGGCAATTGGACCAACTGGCAAATGGACCAACTGGTAATTGGACCAAGTGGCAATTGGACCAACTGGCTATTGGACCAACTGGCTATTGGACCAACTGGCCATTGGACCAACTGGCTATTGGACCAACTGGCTATTGGACCAACTGGCTATTGGACCAACTGGCCATTGGACCAACTGGCTATTGGACCAACTGGCAATTGGACGAAATGGCTATTGGACAAGCGGGATATTGGACAAAGCGGCAATTGGACGAAATGTTTATAGACGAAGTAATGTTGGAATAAGCGCGTTTGGACGAAACGGCCATTGGACGAGATGGCATTGGACGAGATGGCATTGGACGAGATGGCAATTTACCGCGTAAATGATAGGATTTTCATAATCCTTCAACTTGATGCCAAAGTAATATGTCAAATTTACTCAGTTGGCTGTACACTGTTCTACAATTGTAGCCTTGGTGAATATGTATAGCATAACAATTTCTCTTGTCAAAAAAGATAAAATGAGAATTCTTGTGTAACATTGTTGATAGCTATAAAAGAGTAGAGATGGCTTCACTCTAAAAAGGTTTGGGGGTTGAATCAGTGATGATAGGAGGGGGAATGTGAGGGGACAAAGCTAACCAAGGCACGCAAACAATGCAAATAGCACAATGGTCGTAGGAATAATTGGTATAATAATTATCTTGCTCATCTTCTTAGGCTATTGACTATGACAATGTGTACAACAACATGAAGTACTGCATCCAACAAATGCTTAGGGATGAAATCCAGACGGAACAAGGTCAACGGCTGCAGCACGCCAACACAATGCAAGAGATCTGGTAGGTGTTGATGGTGATGATGTTGATGCAATGATGATGGTGGTGGTGGTAATGATGATGATGATGACGACGACGATGATGATGTATTCATGATCGTGATAGTGACGGAAATGATGATGATGATGATGATGATGATAATGATAGTGACGATGATGTTGAAGATGATGATGATGATGATGATTCTGGTGATGATGATGATGGTGGTGATGGTGATGTTGATGGTGATGATGATGATGGTGATACTGGTGGTGGCGGTGATGATGATGATGGTGAGGGTCGTGGCAATGATGGTGGTGCTGGTGGTGGGGATGATGATGATGATGATGATGATGATGATGATGATGATGATGATGATGATTATGGTAATGATGATGATGGTGATGATGATGATGATGATGATGGTGATGTTGATGATGATGATGATGATGATGGTGATACTGGTGGTGAGGATGATGATGATGATGATGATAATGGTTTTGGTGGTTATTATGATGTTAGTGATGGTAATCATGGTGGTGTTGATGGCAATGATGATGAGGTTGATGATGATGAGTATTATTTTAATGATGATGACTGTCATGATGATGATATTGATGATGATGATGATGATGATGATGATGATGATGATGGTGGTGGTGATAATGATGATAATGATGATGATGATGATGATGATGGTGGTTTTGGGGGTGATAATGGGGATATGAATGATTGTGATGATGGTGATGATGGTGACAATGATGATGATAGTGATTATCTTTCACAACTAAACCACCCCTTTAGGGTCTATGTCATCATTGTTGTTAGTTATTACAATATGTATCCATTCAACGTCTTCATAATCTGCTCTTTCTCACCACCACCACCACCACCATCATCATCATCATCATCACCATCACCACAAGCATCACCATCATCATCATCATCATCATCATTGTCATTATCACCATCATCACCATTACCACAAGCATCACTATCATCATCATCATTATCATCATCATCATCATCATCATCATCATCATCATCATCATCATCATCATCATCATTGTCATTATCACCATCATTACATCATTATCATCATCATCATCACCACCACCACCATAATTATCATCATCATCATTGTCATCGCCGCCGTCGTCATTATTATCACCACCAACACCACCATCACCATTCACCCACCATCTAACCATCCAATCATGTATTACCCAATTGCTATCAAATAAAGATTTACTCAATGTTTACTACTTTCTCTTCTAATAATCACAGCTCAGTTTATGGCATGTTGGACTACCACGACACCATGTTAGCAAATCGAAGAAAGGTTGAAGATGAAACGCAATACACCGAGATGGCCCCCAAGAAACGCAAACTTGATAATGGCTCTTATGTGGTTGAAGCTCCTTTGAAGATCAACAGGTGAGAACCAAAACAATGTGAGCAGAAGAAAACAAATGATTTGGACAAAGTAAACAACTTCCATTCAAACATTCATAATAGCAAGATGCAGTCAAAAGAAACTTCCCTCCCTCTGTTTCTGCAGAGATATGTCAAACAGGCATCGCTCTTATCCTGGAATCAACAAGGAAGCTATTTTATTTTGTGATCATGAAGCTACAGGTGTAATGTGAAGACCTGAATTAAGTTATTTATGTTGTCCAATTTCTTTGTCCCTTCTGCTGACAGTGATTGTCCATTGATTGGTTTTGTTGATATCACATTGAGGCATATTCTCAAAGTACAAAGTGATTGAAATTCATTTGCAAGTTGAGGGATTTGTGAGAAAACAATTGAAAGCTTTTAGTCAAGCACTACCTGGGTCAGGAGGTGTTGAAAGAAACTTCAAATTGATCGTGAAGTGCAGTTAACCCCCACTAACCAATAAACACCACATACTCTCACATGATCAGCCCTTCGGACGATTAGACAGCTTGTTTCAGTTTACAAAACCCATGTAAAGTAAACTATTTGAAAAGCGTTTACTTACTTAACTTGTTATATTTCAGCAAAAGGGCTTTGTCTCCTGTAAATTTCTACAGAAACCTTTTTTCAACAATATTTATGAACGGGAAATATTCTACAATCTCATTCAAATATAGTCCACAATAGGATTATCGCACATTACTGATTTCTGGAAGTATTTTACTCTTGATTTCAGAAAGGAGATGAGACAATACAAGTCATCATACAAGGGTCTGCTGCTTGAATACTGTCATTCTAAGAAACTACGTGTTCCTAAGTACTTTTCGGTAAGTACATGTATGCTGTATGAATTTATTCAATGTTACACTTTCATGAAAAGTAGCTGATAGATTTTTATTATGTGCCTGAAACTGAGCATCTTTTTTTCCCCAAAGAAAGACAACATTTAGAAACAGCTGTGCTTTTCATCTAATCTCCATCAAGAATATATAATTTTATTTAAAGGCACTGGCTTATTTGTTGTTGCGACACGTTTCGTAATAGACCCCCGTTTAATGACTTGAACATGACACATAGTCCTGTGATAACATTATAGATTTGAAAACTCCAATTTTTTTAAATCAGTATTGATACCACAGTTTTCTCTGTTTTTTTTTAGTCCCTAGATGTAAATTGAAACTTTTTAGATCTTAACCATTGAAAGTCCCTGTGAATCTTAAAAAGTAGAAAAATTGATAAAAGATGTTCTATGAGGATAGCACTATATTGTCTCTGTGTGTTGCTATCATCTAGAAAGATAATTTTGTATGTAGTTTTTTTATTTTGATAATGGACCAGTTCAATTGATTTAGATTTAATATTGAGTATTGGATTTTTTTTTTAATACACCAGGGCTTATACTGTATAAGCTGAATTTTTTGCTGACGTTTTATTTTCATGAATTTAGCTACCATGAATACGCTAAAATTGTTATTCATTAGAATTCACATATACTTGTGTACAAGAATCTTTGAAAACGTGAAAATAATCACTCGCTGAAGTGCGAAAAGGTCTGCTCAAAAATTTATTTGCCATGTTTAGAAATCGGCTTTTATATTATTACATTATCTGTCTCTGATCAGTATTTAATGTCTAATGAGTTTGATTGATTGAAATGTCATGTCCAACCAAATAGAGACTAAGGGGGTGTTGCTAAAAAGTTGTGATCAATTGAAAATCAGCTGCAAATCAATCCCAAATTGATACACCCATTTTCATTTTTGCACGGTCTGTGCTTTTTACAAACCATGCATGAAACTATAATTTTGAATGACTGCAACTTGCAATTGATCACAAGTTCCAGCAACTGATTGTAAGTTCTTGCAACATCTTAGATGATGTGCATCTTCATGTAGATACTCAAAACCCTAAGTTTGTTTTTCTGTGTTTCTTTGTAGGAAGAAAATAAGGAGACTCGCGTGTTTAGGTCATCTGTTGTAGTGGATGGCCAGGAATATGCCTCAACGGCCTGGTAAGTTACCCTGGAGATGAGTGAGTTTTTTCTGAAGTGTTACGGATTGTTGCCGTCTTTAAAGGTATAGATTCGTAATGGTCGGGATGCAGAAAGTGATGTGAGTCAAGTTGATGTATTCACAAGTTGCTTTACATGTACATAAATATACCTGTGTACGAAAATAGGAGAAGATTTTCGCACGTTCAGGCGCATTTCACTTCGAACATGCCAATCACCCGTAATTCCTAAACGGTGCGCTAAATGATTCGCACGCGGGCCCACCCGCACGGAATGGGCGGAGTGATCGTGGTATTGTCAGCGGTGTGTGAGTTCACATTCATTTCGTACATGAAGCATGTTGTGTTGGGGAGAGCTATGCTGTCGTTATTTTTCATTTTGGGATAATTAAGCCATTTCTTGATCAACTTTATTTATTAAACAAACTTTGAACATGCTCCAATTTGCCATTAAAAAATTGCATTAGGGTAATAGTTTTACTTCAGCTCAAAAAGTAGTTAAATATCTGAATTACCATCTCTCCTAAAACTGATCTATCGGTTTAATATCATCAGCACCATCGCCAACTCCATCATCAACACCAGCATCATATTCACAGTCGTTATTGTTATCAGCATTATTACCACCACTACTGATAGCATCACCATCATCATCACCACCATTGTCATCATCATGATCGTGATCATCACCAATAACATGCTCATCATCTTTACCATCATCATCATCATAATCATAATCATCATTATCATCAGCACCATTGTCATCATC
Organism: Temnopleurus reevesii; assembly: GCA_036244855.1. Lineage (NCBI taxonomy): Eukaryota > Metazoa > Echinodermata > Echinoidea > Temnopleuroida > Temnopleuridae > Temnopleurus > Temnopleurus reevesii. Next base: position 7,609 of record BQKZ01009252.1, read on the forward strand.
ACCACCATTGTCATCATGTTCATGAATATCATCATCATATCATCATCATCATCTTCATCTTTTACCATCATCATCATCCTTATCATCATCATTATCGTCATCATATTTTACCATCATCATCACCATCATTGTCATCACCATCATCATCATTATTATTATAATCAATATCATCATCACCATCATCATCATTATCATTATATTTATATTTATTATCACAACCACCGTTGCAACCATATCATCACGGCTATCTTCATACATATATTTTTTATTGTATCCCCCGAACAGTGGTTCGGAGGATACTATGGATTTAGCCTCGCCGCGCTGCCGCGTCCGCCGCCGCCGCGTACGCCGCAGAGATTTCCTTGTGAACGCTCTACAGGTCCGAGGTCTTGTCCGATCATTTTCAAATTTGGTGTGAAGGTGTCTGGTGGATAGAGGATGAACCCTATTGATTTTGGTGTGGGGCGGAGTCCTGGTTGCCATGGTAACCATTATTTAATTGAAATAATTAATATTACCTTGTGAACGCTCTACAGGTCCGAGTACTTGTCCGATTATTTTTTAATTTGGTGTGAAGGTGTCTGGTGGATAGAGGATGAACCCTATTGATTTTGGTGTGGGTCGGAGTCCTGGTTGCCATGATAACCATGATTTAATAGAAATAATTAATATTACCTTGTGAACGCTCTACAGGTCCGAGTGTTTGTCTGATTTTTTTTTCAAATTTGGTGTGAAGGTGTCTTATGGAGAGAGGACGAAGCCTATTAATTTTGGTGTGGGGCGGGGGCCTGGTTGTCATGGTAACCATGATGTAAACAAATAGTTAATATTACCTTGTGAACGCTCTACAGGCCTGAGTTCTTCTCCAGTCATTTTCAAGTTTGGTATGAAGGTGTATGAAGGAAAGAGGATGAAGCCTATTGATTTTGGTGTGGGGCGGAGACCTGGTCGCTATGGTAACCATGATGTAAAGAAATAGTGGTACAACAACATACACCACCAACCTGGTTCAGTTGAGAGTAATAAAACCCACAACAGTGCAATGCTGTTGGTTCGGGGGATACATGTGCTCGGCTGNATTAATGATTTTTGAATGGATTGTTGGATTTTGCTCAAATTTTTACACTTTGATAATTGTATTTTTCTTCATTCACTGAGAGTGCATCAATGTCTGGGTGAAGTTCCCCCTTAATATGATCACCACCATCCTCAACTCCATCATTAACAGTCATCATTGTTACCATCATCACCACCATTGTCATTCATGATCATGCTCATCATCACCATCATTATCATCATCATAACTATCATCAGCATCATCATCATCATCAACACCGTTGTTATTCATGCTCATGATCATCACCAATATCATGCTCATGATCACCATCATCACCATCATCATCATCATCATCACCATCATCAAAATCATCACCATCATCATAATCATCATCATCATCTTTTACCATCATCATCACGATCACCATCATCATTATCATTATCATCATCATCATCATCATCATCATCATCACCATCATCGTCATCATATTTTACCACCATCATCACCATCATTGTCATCACCATAATCATTATTATTATCATCAATATCATCATCACCATCATCATCATCATCATCATCATCATCATCATCATCATCATCATCGTCATCATATTTTACCACCATCATCACCATCATTGTCATCACCATAATCATTATTATTATCATCAATATCATTATCATCATTATCATCATCATCATCATCATCATCATCATCATCATCATCATCATCATCATCATCATCGTCGTCGTCACCACCATCATCATCATCATTATAATCACAACCACCGTTGCAACCATATCATCACGGCTATCTTCATACATATATTTTTTATTTCTTGTTGGAATACTTCTTGGAAACAAGGTTCATCTTGAGAAAAATCCCCCAACAAAAATGATGATGTCTTTTAAATTTCTTTATTCCATCTTTCACAGGAATATGAGCAAGAAGGGTTCTGAGCAAGCATGCGCAGCGGTCTGTTGCCAATACCTGGGACTGAGTCCGCAGAAGAAAGACCCTGTGAGTACCCCTCCAAATAAAGTCCAACCAGGAGAACAAAAAGAGACCGAGTCAAATGACCTGGTAAGGTCAAGGGTCCGCTCTCCAGGGTCAAAGGTCGATGAAGCCAACAAACAGTCCGGAGATAGTGAGACAGTTGCATTTAATGCCGGAGGAAAAGACGAGAAGACAACTGTGTCTGGTAATGGAGCGGAACAAGAGACCATTACCAACTCTAACAAGTCCTCGGGTGGCAAAGACTCTGCGCTTACAAACGGGAATTGCCCACCAGATCACCATGAAGCAAAGATGATTGTGTCTGAAGGACAGAGATGACCCAGATAAATGTAATCTAGGGGATTTAGCTAATCTTGTGCTGTGTAATAATTTATTCATGCTAACAGTTCCTATTTTGCAATATATATTTGTACTGGCTTTTATCACAAGGTACTGCACATTTTTATAAAATTTTATTCATCAAAACTATGTTCCCTATGATAAATTACCGGTATCAGAGTGGTGGTGAAGTTTCCAATTGAAGTCCTTGTTTTCATTAGCAAAATTTTAATAAAATGAATAAGACTTTTTTGGCTCATTTCTGAAGGGAGAGCTTTGGGGTTGAGGCACCCACTTGTGCTCGGAACATTTTTTTGCTTGATGGCCCCTTGTTTGCCATGTCACATAGGTTGTCTGTACCAGAGTTGTCAAATTTTAGATATGTGCATGCTTGATATACTGAATAGGAATCGCATATTGCCGTTTGTTACGGATGCGATACAGTGCCTTTATGATATGTTTATTCATCTTTTAATACATGCATAACTTGCTCTTTGATTAATACATGTAGGTATGGAATTTGGAATTTATTCATTTGAACGTCATCGACATATACAGCCAACATTTTGTTCTGATTACATTTTTATGCCTCCGCCACCGTAAGGTGGTGCCGGAAGCATTATGTTTTCGGGTTGTCCGTCCGTGCGGACCTTGTTGCCGCGATAAGTTCAGAACCGCTTGACGGATTTTGACCAAACTTGGCTCAAGTATGTATAAGCATGTGAGGATGAACTGATTCGATTTTGGGTTCAGTGGGTGAAAGGTCAAAGGTCACAGGGCCAAAAAACTTGTAAAAAATCACCCCAAAAAGCTTGTTACCGCAATACATGTAAGTTCAGAACTGCTGTACAGATTTTGACCAAATTTGGCTCAAGTATGTATAAGCATGTGAGGATGAACTGATTAGATTTTGGGTTCAGTGGGTAAAAGGTCACATGGCCAAAAAACTTGTAAAAAATCACCCAAAATAGATTGTTACCGCAATAAGTTCAGAACTGCTGTAAGGATTTTGACCAAACTTGACTCAATTATGTATAAGCATGTGAGGAAGAACTGATGAGATTTTGGGTTCGCAGGGTCAAAGGTCGCAGTGCCCAAAATTTGAAAAATGTTTTCGATTTCTGATGGCATGGAACAAACAAGCCGTACATATTTCTGATTGCGTGATGGCGGAGGCATAAATTTCGACCGTGTGCGGTCGAGGATTCATCTAGTTTTCATATACATGTACATTGTGTTATGTCAAACAAATTATTATACAAAATAAAGAAAATATAGCATTGCAGTTTCGGAAAGCGGTGGAAAGAAAAGTTCAAAATTCAAGGTTCACTTCAGATCTGGCATCCATAAGGCCAAGAGAAAAATGATGTGGTTGTACAAGAATGCCAAATAATGTTTTGGTCAGAAATAGTTTTTATATTTATTGCTTTTTTCGTTATGAATAAATTTTTAAAAGATTAGACCAAAGTTTTAGCTTCTTACTAGTCCAGCTGTGGACTCTGTGGTCTGTTAGCACCAGTATCTGCATGTATTCCTGCCCTGGGCTCGTAAGCTACACGCACAGAGTCACATACATCACTCTCATACACAATCCCACTGATTGCAATATCCCCGCAATTCGCGATACCCCATGAATTGCGCGACCGCCTATAATAGGGGAACAAGAATAGCGGAGTGTATGAGACTCTGTGCGTGTGTGTGTTTGGCTTGTAGGTTGAGGGCAAGAATAAAACAGAGGCGGCGCGGGCTAGGAAAGTGCTAACAAAACACAGAACACAAGGGTCTTCAACTAGACTAGCTTCTTACTGGCTCAGGACCTTAAAAAATGCACCCCAAATCAAATTATTCCTGAGAAACAGATGGCTATCTAAGAGATAACCATTCAAATCAAAATGTGAATAAGGCAACAGCTGAACTATGTGAGAGCAAACATGACAACAACTAACGTAATCTCAGTCATTCACTTAAAATGAAGGACTTGAATCAATAGGAAATGTACACCTCATGCTGCCGCTGTCTTAGAAAGTATTAGCGAGGTTACACACCGTCAACACGAACGGCAAAATCGCTGATCAATACCATTTTCGACCCGTCTAGGTCGACTTTGCTGGTTGCCAGTGACAACAGCGACGAAGAGCAGAATTCTACAACGGTCTTTGCTCAATCCCGCGTCCGTCTTAGATGCAGGAACGTAGCCAATCAGATGCGGCCAAGCGTATCATGTGCCTATTATGCAAATCTTTGGATTTCGGCGTGAAAGCTCGATTCCTGACGTCACACTCAATTTGCATACTGCCGTTGAGCGAGTAACGTAACAGAAGTTAAGAGCAACGGAGGGAATAAGGACGGGTTAGCAAGAACGCAGGAATCTGACGAATTCTCCCGTCGTTGAGCCGCTCCGTTGTCAAGCGTAACCTCCCTAATGACTTAGGAAGGCAAGAAATAGCAAAGAACCATTTGTGACTCTTTAATCCCATATCTCATAGAATGAATTTCTCTTGATTTTCATGAAAATTTAAAGAAATGAAAATCATGTCGGTGGAGTACCACCTAATGATAAGGTATATATCATCAGGACGTTGATGTAAAACAGCAGATTGCTGATCTTTTGTACCTGTATAAATTTATTCTAATAAATAAATAAATAAATAGATAGATAGATAGATAGATAGATAGATAGATAGATAGATAGATAGATAGATAGATAGATAGATATTAGATAGATAGATAGATAGATAAATAAATAAATATTCTCATGTAAATTTGGACACCATCTCTCAGACGGAATGATTTAATTAGTGAAGAGTCTTTGTCATGCTTTGATGTGAAAATATTTGGTTAAGCTACTTTGCTCTCCGAATATTAATTCATGATGTTGTACTATAAATACTGTAACGGTTGGTACCCAGGGAAATGGATGATGACTATTAAATTATGCTATGTACAGTAAAATACCATGAACATGGAGCTCTAAATAACATGTTCTCACTGCATGCGGGTTTGAATCTTTTAAAGAATATTTTTCTTCTTATATATCAAACTACGGAAATAAATTTTTAACAAGTCTTTACTCATGCAAGAAAATGGAGTTAATTTATTGAGTCTGTTTTTTAAAGGTAGAATACTTCTTTTTCAGCCTAAAAAGGTAGAATACTTCTTTTTCAGCCTAAAATTTGACTTTCCAAGATTGTTGTGCTACATGTATGTTGGAGAGTACTAAATGTTAGAACTTATCACCAATCAATTGAGCACAAAGATTGGTCACGATAAGAGCATTTCTAGTTATTCCAATAATAATTCTTTCATTCGGGCCTCGAATTGATGGACCGTGCGTTCGAAATTCAAAACAGCCATTGACCTCTCATTGACCAATAGCACAAGAGTCTCTCTCAGTGCGTATTCCGCATGGTGTGGCAGTGTATTGAAGTGCACACTGTATGTGCTCTTGCAATGTTTTGTGTGTGTGTGTGTGGTAATACGCTAGGATTATCGCGATACCGTTAGTGTCAAGATGAATTATGATAGAATATAATTTTATTTGAATTAAATATTCTGGACTACATTTGACCAAAATACTTCATAGAGGTTATTATTTTGGCATACCCGAGGTACACAACAAGTTGTAAGCATAACCGTAGTGTGTGCAAATGTAGTTTTCTACATTTTTATTTGATTGGATCAGCATCCCCAACCAGTCGTGGCAGGCTTCAGAATCTATTTAGAGTTAGAAGAGAGTCTACCCCAAAACAATGTTTTTTTAGGCCTCGGTCACATAGAGGCCCGGAAGCGACACGATTCAACATGATTCTTTGTTAATTCACAGTTAACTGCCTCAGAGCAAAGAGTCGTGTTGAATCGTGTTGCTTCCGGGCTCTATGTGACTGGGTCTTTAACAGGGGAAAACTTTGTTGAGTAGAAGGAAAAAAAGTTGATGAAAATGGTACAAGTAATACAAATTTGATAAAATTGAATTTTTAGTTGTTAAAAAAATGAGCAAATCAGAAAAAAAATTCAGACATGTTGCCAATTTGATGATGTCATGGGTACACTATTAACCATCATTGTGTTTATATTAATAGTGCAAAATTCATAATTTCTACAGAAAGATACAAAGTTTGTAGTAATATAAACATGCAAATAGGGGATCTACATATCTTTCATGAATACATCCTATGGTTAAAGTTTTGAGGAAATTATATTTTTTTGGGGAAAAGTAACACTTAAATAAAACATTGATTTGAATGTGATAAATGATTGATTTTGCACCTATGATGCCATCAGTTGCCAGTTTGTATAAATACAGTCAAACCTCATTATAAAGAGCACTGATATAACGAGCTCTTGTTATAACAACGTAATTTTCCTTGTCCCAACTCTTTGTATTTTATTGTATTCTGACCCTGATATAACAAGGTTTCAATGTAAAGAGGTAATTCCTCTGGTCCCAACGACCTCGTTATAACGAGGTTAGACTGTATTAAGACATTCGTAGCTTTCTTATGACTTGCCCAATTTTTCTAATTTTTTAATTCTGTTTATTTGATTTTTCTTCTCCTGGTGAAGAAAGGGGATCATTGTTCGGGAGATTCTCTCTCTCTGTCAAAAAAAAATATTTGTTGCTTTCTATTTCCTTCATGTTTTTACTATTTGTTTATTTTGTTTTCCTTGTTTCTAAAGCGCCATGAGCACCTTAAGCTGGACCTGTGCGCTATATAAGTAGCCACCATTATTATTATTATTATTGTACAAAATCCATTTCTGTAAAGATGGAGGTTTAAAAATTGAGCCTTCATTTCTGATGCTCATATGCCCCAGTCACATAGAAGCCCTGATTCAACATGATTCTTAGTCCAATTGAATCTTCTTGTAATCTTTGTCAAGGGGCATTTAAAGAGGATAATCATGCCTCAGCTGGACAAAGATTTGTCTTGAATTGGGGTTTCTTTAAGACAGGGGCTTTATATAAGCCCAAATATAAGCATGAAATAGCTACATTCCCTTATCCTAAGCCCCAGTCACATATGCATCTAGCTATTCAACACGATTCAACAGGACTCTTTGTTCAGGGGAAATTTGTCTTGAATGGGGTTTGTTTAAGACAGCGGTTTTATACAGTTTAACCTTATTATAACGAGGTCGTTGGGACCAAAGGAATTCTCTCTTTATATTGAAACCTTGTTATATCAGGGTCAAAATACGATAACATACAAAGAGATGGGACCAGGAAAATTACCTTGTTATAACGAGAGCTAGTTAACCCTAATCAGGCCGGGGGGGGGGCGGATTCCGCCCCCCCCTCAACATTTTTTCAAATATCTCCCACACGCGCCAAAAAATTTTCGCGACGCGTCATGACTTTTTTCTTTCAAGTATCGCGCAACTTTTGAGACCAAATTCGTC
>BQKZ01009253.1:0-13627 GCA_036244855.1 Temnopleurus reevesii
CAGGGTTCAGTACTTGGCCCAATATTTTTCACCATGTATACCTTTCCTCTTGAAAATATTATAGATTCTCATCAGACCCAAAAGATGTTCTATGCTGATGATACTCAATTGTACATTCCTCTAAAAAGAGACGGTGCAGTGGATGTCACTTTAACAATATAAAATTGTGTACAACAAGTCAAGAAATGGTCTCAAGCGAATGGCCTGAAACTCAATGACACGAAGACTGAGTTTCTTCACATTACATCACGCTATAGATCATCAACCACTATAACATCATTGAACCTGGATGGTAGCCTTATTCAGGCTGCCCAATCTTGTAGAAATCTTGGTGTTATCTTTGACAACAAATTCACATTTGAAAATTTCATCTCGCATAAATGTCGTGCGGCATCATTCGGCCTGTACAAGATTGGCAAGATTCGCAAGTTCTTGAACAAGAAAACCACTGAACGCCTTATCCATGATTTTGTACTCTCTCACCTAGACTCATGCCACAGTCTACTTTTTGGTCTACCATATAATCAACTACAACGCTTACAACGAATTCAAAACTCAGCAGCACGGCTTGTAACACAAACAAAGAAATATGATGCAATATCCCCTGTCGTAAGAGAACTACATTGGCTACCCATTAAATCCAGAATCAAGTTTAAACTGATCTCCCTAGCCTACCAATGCCTTTATCAGTTAGCACCCATATATCTCAGAGAATTGCTCATTCAATATAAACCTGAGAGATCACTGCGTTCTAGTAAAAGATCACATTTCACTGTACCTAAAACGGCTACAAAATCATATGGTGAGAGATCATTCTCACATGCCACATCTATCTTATGGAATAGCCTCCCAAATTACCTCACAAATATTACACCATATGAAAAATTCAGAAGAAACTTGAAAAATTATCTCTTCAAAAACAACTAATCTACTGATAATCCTAGTTCTTCTTACTTCTTTCTCTCTGTCCATGTTTCCATGTTTCAAGCGTTTATGCTATGGTCAGACGAACATGTACGGATGTCTACGGATGCATCCGTAAAAAAAATTAATTTCATCCGCAGAAATTGTTGAAAATCTTCGCCAAAAACCCAAAACCACGGTAGATACGCATGAATACGGATGCAATACGCATGAAATACGCAAATCCTGCGGATGTTCTGCGGAAGACACCACTTTGGCGGATGTGCCACGCTAGTGTCACTTAAATTCTGCGCAAGCGATACGCAAGATGCGGACTAGATACGGATGTTCTGCGGAAGATACGGAAGTCCTGCGCACGATACGCATGAGATACACATGAGTGTCACACGGATGTCGGCTTTCCCTTCGTCCGCAGCATCCGCATATATACCGCGGCTTTTGGAGCATCACTTCAGTTGCGATTCGATCTTTGGGGAGAACACTACTACTACTACTACTACTACTACTACAACTACTACTACTACTACTACTACTACTACTAGGATACATGATGTCAGGTTCCTGGAGAGACAGAGGAGGCAGGAGGGCAACCAAGAAGGTCCCTGAGATGGCAGAGGAGACACAGAACAGCCCAGATTTTGCCAAGTGGCCATTGCAATTCTGAAATAACTTTTGTTTTTAATTGTGCCAAGTATTATAAAGTCGCCGCCCCCCCCCCGCAAAAAAAACAGTGCAATTCTGAAATAACTTTTTTTTTTAATATGCAAAGTATTATAAATTCACCGCCCCTCAAACAAAAAAAAAAGTGTTTTCAGATTTGCACTGGCTACTAAAATACTTTGCATATTTTGCAAAAATATTATAAAGTGGCCAGTGCAATTCTGAAATAACTTTTTTTTATACTATGCAAAGTATTATAAAGTCGCCCCAAAAAAATGTTCTGGCTACTTTATAATACCCCCCTCCCCCAAGAAATTAACATTAATTGACTGGCCACTTTATAATACTACTATTATCTTCATAATATTTCCCATTTTCCCACTCCACATAAAGAAGTTCGTTTTGCAAACTATTGAGTGAAAGCCCAAAATATAATACTTTTATTATATCATACAAGTTTAAAACATTTACAACAATCAAACAAAGAAACAAAAAACAAGCATACATTATTTAGCCAAACAAATTTAGAGCATAGAGTGCAGAAATCTTTTGGGAGGATGTAGGTGGCCCTTAAAAAGGCCGTTGTGTTATGGCCTTGCCAAAGGCATTCTCCATATACAGCGTCTGGCACGGGACACCCTGTAGTTGAAGATGCGCTCTTCTTGAGCCAGTGGCTTTGCAGAGAATGGCTTGACCATATCCAGTCTCAGCTCAACGATGAAATATCGCATGTCCCGGTCATCGTTTGGCAGTGGCTTTAGTTGTGGGAGGTCGACGGTGTTGTCAATGAAGGCTTGGCGCAGAGAGATCCCTAGCCAGAGCTGAGAGTCGGAGCAGGACCCAAGGGCTCCCAGCTGCACCCACCGGAACTTGTAGTCACCATCGACAAGGGCAAGAAGCACGATGGAGTTGTACCCCTTGTAGTTGTAGTAGGTGCTGCCAGCATCGGGCGGAGTCTTGATGCAGATGTGCTTCCCATCGAGGGCACCAAGGGCATGGTGGAAGTTCCATCTGCGGGAGAAAAAATCAGCAATCTCCTTCCATCCGTCTGCTGTGGTAGGGTTTTTCACCAGCTCAGAGTACTCATCACATATGGCCTGGCACGTCTCCTTCACCAACACGGAGATGGTGTTGTGGGGCCATCCTGTAGCCATGTAGCGGAGAGTGATCGCCAACTTGAGACCAACTGACAGAGGTTCTCTGTACCAGGTGTGGTACTTCTGCAGACGGGGAGTAAGTCTGTACACCATGTCTGCAAATATCTGAGGTGACAGCCTGGTGAAGTTCTTGAAGAACACCACGTCTTCCGCCCTCAGGATCGTCATGAGGTTGGCGTAGGCATCTTGATGTGGCCTCAGGGTGATCCAGTGACGCACCAACACTGTTCTTGCCTTCCTCTTCCTCGTCACCTTCAGGTAGCGATCCACCAGCACAGCCAGTCGCATGTTGGCCGTCTTCAGTTCCAGCGCCAGGTTCAGCAGTTCCAGCGGTTCACGATCCATCTTCAAGTCAGCAGCAGATGTATTAGAGAGGCAGGAACAGAATAAAGATTCCCTCACCAGCCTCTGCCCTATATATCTGGGTTGCAGACCCCAGTGTAGACCACTCGACACCGCTTGACACCGCTTGACACCGTTTGACACCTGATTCCATTAAATCGGCAACCCCCCCAAATCCCTATCCTTCCCTTTCTTCCGCAGAAGTCCGTAAATATTTTACGGATAGATACGGACGTTTTACGCAAAAATACGGAAGGATACGGATCAATACGCATGACACGGAACAATACGCAAATTCTACCTAAGTTCTGCGCAAAAGAACTTGCGTGGGATATCAAAAATAATTTTGAGATTCTCAAAACTTTTTCGCGGAAGACTTCGATTCCTGCGCACTCCCACGGCTTTTTACGGATGCACTTACGGATGATACGCATGATACGGATTGCTGCGGATTTCTACGGATTTTTACGGATCCACATCCGCAGACATGCGTATCGCGCGTATCTGTCCGTCTGACCATAGCATTAGGGACTTTCGCATGATTGTGTTATGCGCTATATAAAAGTGTTTCATTATTATTATTTTTTATTAACATCCGTATCTAGTCCGCATCTTGTGTATCGTTTGCGCAGAATTTAAGTGACACTAGCGTGGCGACATCCGCCAAAGGGGTGTCTTCCGCAGAACATCCGCAGGATTTCATGCGTATTGCATCCGTATCTCATGCGTATCTACCGTGGTTTTTTTGCTTTTTGCGCAGATTTTCAACAATTTCTGCGGATAAAATTATTTTTTTTTACGGATGCATCCGCAGACATCCGTACGTGTCAGTCTGACCTTAGCATAAAGAATGCATCACCTCCCATATCTTTGATGGAGTGATCAAGAAATAGTTTCCATTTGCCTTTGTTATTCTTTTCAAAATATATTTTATCCAGGAAATTTTCATTGCACGTGTGAAAGATAATATAGGATTTTTCGGCCAAATTCACAGGATTTTCTTTTGAATCAATAATTTTTGCATTTGAATTAGCGCAGATCGTTTTTGCCGTGCAAATTGTCATTCATTTTTTTTTAAATCTTTTCATCACATTTGCGACGTTTGTCGAATATTTGTGAGGTCTTATCATTCGATTGAGAAACGAGTCAGTTAGCATTTTAAAATAGTCAGTGATCATCGAAGCGTCATTTCTAGCTTTTAAATTTAGCGGCTGGAATTCTTTTTCTGAAAGATATCATTCAGTAAGTTAAGAATGCAGGGGAGTAATACAGGGGAATGCATGGTAAGTGTTTTACAATCTAGGGATTGTAAAATGTTGGGATAAGGCAAGAATTATTCAATTAATCTAGGGAAATGTTAAAAAAATAGCTTCTTTGTACAGTTTTGGACCGACAGCAGATTCATGGCTAAAGACTCAATTTTACCATGTTCACAGACTCATTTTCCAAGTCCCACTCATTTTATGTAACTCTTTCTTTCCCCGTCACCCACGGTGAATATAAATCAGATGAATCACAATATAGACAGATATTTACATCATATTCATTACTTTCATTTTATGTGCTTAGAGTAATTGATAAGTAAGATTAATCTCATTCTGTTGATCATCATTGGAAGTCCTTGCATTGATCAACCATTGTGTGGTATGAATTCATACGAAAAATAAAGAGAGAAGAAAATTGATCAAAGATTGTATAAAAAGTAAATAAAACGAATTTTGTAGATAAGAGAGAATAAACAAATTAAGAGAACATATCATGAGCACTGAAAACGCCCTAGAGCAAATTAAAATGCAAACTTTGTGCTTAATAGAACGACCGCTTCACAAAAAAAGGCAAATTATCATCAATTAGAATGAAACTACCACGCATTCAAATGAAAACATCATGGATTCATAAGCAAAAAAAGGGAATTTTTTCTCCGAGTTCACGGAATTTGACAAATTTGAAATAAAATAAAATTAAATCCAATGCTATTATTCCGATTTTGGCCGGGAAATCCTACATATGCGGGACTCTAAGACCACCTCTTTTGTAATCGTTATAGAGAAGAGAGAGCTTAATTTTATCCTTTTTGTTACTCCAAATAAATCTAAAGATCATGGCTTGGAGTTCCGTGAAGAAAGTTGTTGGAGGATTTGGAAGAATACAAAGAAGATGTATAAATTTTGATAATACAGGAGATTTAACAATGGTAACCTTTCCATACAAAGTGAGTGATCCGCAATTCCATACATTGGTGGTTCACTTTACCTCTTCCAACTTTGGCATAAAATTGAGATTATAGAAATTTGAATTACCACTAAGTGGTATTTTGATGCCTAAGTACATAAAATTATCTAACGGCCATATGAAAGGAATATCTTTACATAGAGTTTCATTAAAGTAACCAAGCTTGATCATATTACATATTTCAACAATAATTTTTAAACCAGACAACTCTTTAAACTCATTTAAAGACTTGACACAGTTATGAATATTCGTTTCACTGGGCTTTAGGAAAATTACAGTGTCATCAGCATATTGGCTAATTTGTATTTCTTCATTGAATATCTTTAATCCAGTGATTTCTTTATTTTGTCTTACGTAGCATCCTAAGACTTCCACAGCAATGATAAACAGGTATGGCGATAGGGGGCAGCCCTGTCTTACTCCACGTTTAATCCTAAAAGTACCTGATGCATAACCATTATTGGTAACTCTTCCTTGTATATCAGTATATAATAATCTCACCCAATCAATAAAACGAGTGTCAAATTCATATTTGTAAAGTGTATTATACATGAATTCCCAATCAATCATATCAAAAGCCTTTTCAAAGTCAATACTTAAGGCTAAGCCATCAATATTTTCTTCTTTACAAATATTTTGAACATCAATGAAAAGTCGTATATTGTCCATCCAGACACGAGAAATGACCATAAGCGGCTGATGCTAAAGGTCAAAGAACTTCGCTCCGCTAAAAAGTTTGCGTTTATCCATAATTCTGTGCCGAGAGTAATCAAGCACAAAGACAGACAAAAGGACGCTCCAGGGTCGCTGAAAACTCCCCGACTCTCAGATCTGGAAGATCGAAGAAACAACGATGCTAATGTCTCTTGAATATAACTAGATTACATCATAAATACATATATACATGTATATAAACAAGATAAGCATAACAAACGTCATGCCAGCATAAGGGTGTTAGTATTTTTTTTTTTAATCAGGTGTTGAAAGTTATTTTTCAAAACAGACGTTGAATACAATCATGGAAAATACATGTACGCTTGAAATGCTTGTCTCCTTATCACATATATATATGGCTAACTACAAGTTGTTAAAGCTGCTCCAGTTTTTACTCGTCTTAAATGTTGATAGATGCACAATCCAAAAGAGGTTGTGCTATGTGATTCTTTTGTCAATATGCCTTTTCTTTTTTATGTTCTGTCTTCTTTTTCTGTGCCATTCAATACTCTACCTCAAAAATAAAGCAATTCTCTGACGATTGTAAATTATTTCATATAAATGTTACGAAAATGCATGTACTTACGAATATTTCTTATACTATTATTAAAAAACGAGCTAATAATTTACCGAGACAACCCGTTTAATATGATACGTGAATCTATTGACATAAAGATCGGGTCGATTAATGTACGTGGGTTGGGCAATCATTTTAAAATACGTTGTATATTCAATTGGATAAGGGACTCAGATCACCATGTAACATTCCTGCAAGAAACACATTCTACACCTTCGACAGAAAGGAGATGGTGTCAAGAGTGGGGATATAAAATTATATTTAGCCACGGTCGCTCAGATAGTGCAGGAGTTTGCATGATTTTTAAACCTTCTGCAAATTTTGATATAACCTGTATACATACTGATCAGAGCGGGCGCATTCTTTTAGTGGTTGTTCAAATAAATGATCATCCAGTCACACTGTTTAACATTTACGGTCCAAACGATGACAATGGTATTTTATTTACAGAGTTACATGATTTGCTAAATAAATACAGCGAAGAACCTGTTGTATTAGGGTAAGATTTCAATACTGTATTAAACCCTAGACTTGACAAATATCCAAGATTACTTCAAAACCACAATCGTTGTTATAATGCCATTCAAAATATTATTTCAGATTTTGAGCCTATTGATATATGGAGACAATCACATCCAAATGATTTACAATACACATGGATCTTTCCCGACTCTAGAAGTGGAAGTCGTTTAGACTATTACTTGATTTCTCAAAGTTTGATTCAATCCGTCAAAAAGTGTGAAATTACTTTTTGATATAAAACGGATCACTCATTTGTTTCTCTCCACTTATCTAAATCGGTCTTGATAAGAGGACCATGTTTTTGGACATTGAACACTTCACTTTTGTCAGATGCAGCTGTCGTTGAGACGATAAGAGAGGAGATAAGACAAGTATTAGATGAAAATACAGGATCAAATTGTACTAAAATATGGGAATTTCTGAAATTCAAAGTTCATTGTAAATTCAGTGAAATCGCAAAGAAAAAGAAAAAGAAAAATAAGCAACGATTAGAGACTTTGGAAAAAGAATTAAACGAATTAACGTCAAACGAAAACTATGTAGAAAATGAAAATGTACGAAAAGAAGTTTACGAAAAGAAAAAAGAGTATGAAAATTTACATGAAGAAATAATTCGAGGTGTTATTTTCGAACTAAAGCTAAGTGGGTCTCAGAAGGTGAACGTAATACAAAGTATTTTTTAACTTATGGAAAAGAGGAACTTTCAACAGAAATGTATTTCTAGACTTCAAAGTTCTAATGGACTTATTACAAACGATAAAGATTCTTGAAGAAGAGAGACTCTTTTATTCAAACCTGTATGCCTCTTGTGAGAAGGAGAATAAGAATATCAATTTGATGGAAAAGATCAAGGTTCCAAAATTGAATTCTGACAAAGACAATTCTTCCTTGGGTGACAATATTTCAACAAACGAATGTTATAATGTTATCAAAACTTTTAGTAATGACAAGTCACCAGGATCAGATGGTCTTCCAATAGAGTTTTACAAAACATTTTGGAATGATATAAAAGATTTACTATGTTCTGTTTACAATTCCTCTTTACAAAATAAATTACTTCCCTATCTATGCGAACAAGCATACTTTCCTTACTACCTAAAAAGGGTAGAGATTTATTGCATTTAAAAAATTGGCGTCCAATATCACTGTTAAACAGTGACTACAAGATTTTAGCAAAAGTTCTTTCTCAGCGCATTAAGAAAGTTTTGGAGTCCCTTATTAGCAACGATTAATACGGTTTTATTAAACGAACGAGGTACCAAAATCTGACCATTGGAACATATAGGAATAAATACATTATATGCAAATCCGGACTTATGCCGTTGCCTATTTGATGCCTATGGCCCCATGAGCCACTCAAAAAGGACCCCGGGAAGGTTTAGATCAAACATTCTAGGTACCACTTGTAATTCTAATCAATAACATTGGTTTATCCTACAATCCTAGAAATTACTAAATGGACCTTGACAGACTAATTTTCTGCTGTTTTGGACCCAATAGACGCTCCAAAGAATCCCAAAATCGGGTCTCAATCAAACATAGGAGGTACTGCTAAAGCTAGATTTGAATGAAAGCATAAAAACCCCTGAGTATGGAATGACCCATGGCATGCTCAATTTTTTGATCTCCCATAGGGATATACACAAAATAAAAATTTCCATGGAATAATCCATTATCCCGCGTTTAAACAAAACCAATGTCCAAAGATTGCAAACTTGAAACAATTAAAATCGTGGAAATGTCAAGAGAACCTTTAGATTTAACTCCCCCCCCCCCCCAAAAAAAAAAAAAAAAAAAAAAAAAAAAACGCATTTCAGGCTCGGCAAACGCCTAAAGCATGTAAAGGGGAACTTTAGGCTCGGCAGGCGCCTAATAGCACACCTTTTGATACTCGACAGACACATAAAGAAACCCAAAATTAACATGGGAGGAACAACTCAAAATTAGATTTGAATGAAAACATAAACATCCAAAAGTATGGAATAACCCATGACAGACACATTTTATACAGTTTTGGGCTCGATAGATGTTGGTGCCCCAAAGAGTTTTGTACAAACTGAACAGTTAAATTCGCCCATGCGTCTATATACAAAATTCATCATTATGATTATTCAAGACATCATCAATAACCTTGAATGTATAGATAACGAAAGCAACATTTGAAATAATAAAAATTGTGGAAATGCCAATGGCCCCTATACAATTTTACTTCCCGACAAAAGGGTACCCTTTTATGCTCGGCAACAGCCAAAAAGGGTCCAGATATAACATGGGAGGTACCAATCCCATATAATAAAAAATAAAAGCATACACCCATCATAGTAAAGAACGATCAATGGCAGACAAAGTTTCTGCTGTTTTAGGCCCGACAAAACCAGACTTGAATACAACAAGTATAATCCCCAAATAATGGGATTTTTTGGTTATCATGTGTATGGAGTCATCGTTGGATTACAAATCATAAACACCATGTATAAGAATTTTCAAGATAATTCTTTTATCATGTATACCAAAACTGAAAATTATCCGAAAAAGTATCGCTTAATGCATGGTTATTGTAATTGTTATTAGTCATTTAATAAATCTACTAGAAAATTGTCAGGAAATTTGTTTTTACCTGAATACTGACTGAGTAATTTAGCACATCGATGATCCAACATTTAATTTCTTCAGGACATTATGTTCTCATGGCAAAACTATGGATGTATTGTTTGGTTGAAATTACATACATAACATATAATATTCATGCTGATATTAATAATGATAGTAATAATATTCTAGATGAAAATAGTCACAGCGGACGTGTTACCTAAATGCGCATGTTCTTGAAATAAATCATTAAAATGCAATTCATGAAATCATTTTAGAATATTCTCACGGATAAAAAAAAATGTATCCGTACCAATAGATATTTATCCAACCAGAATGAACTAAGTTACATAACGATGAAAGGGAAATTTGAAATACCTTGCGATGTGATCGGAAGAGTCCGATGTAACAAAATAAAAACTCAGACAAAATGACATTTGATATTACTGATGCAATTTATTTCCTATCCCTTAATTCAAACTTTACTTAAAGGGGAACTACACTCAGACATTAAATTGCTGCCATTAAATGAGGAAAAGTAAGAGGAATAAACTGTAAAAAAAATTGAGCGAAATCGGACAATCCATTCAAAGGTTATGAATTTTCAAAGTTTTGATTTACACCCCTCATGGGCTCCTAAAATTGGCAAACGTACAAGCACAAAATGGCTGCCAACATGGAGAACTCTCCATTAGCTTTGTACACAAAATTTCACATTTTCCTCTTTTTTTTCCAGAAAAGTAAGCAAAATGTTGTTTCTTCTGTCAAATATATTATAGCCACATCAATTCTGCAAGCATTCCTGAAAGAACGGTGTTGAATCCTTATTTGAAATATGATATTGATCTATTTTCAATAAATTTATATACAAAGTATATGAGGAGTTCTCCATGTATGACATCACAGATTATGCTAATTAGCTTTACGCATGCCAATTCCAGGATGCTCACCACAGGTGGAAATTATAACTTTAAAAATTCAAAACTTTTGAACGGATCATTCGATTTTGCTCAAATTTTCACAGTTTGTTCGTCTGATTTTTCTTCATTTACTGACCGTACATTATTGACTGCGTGTAATTTCCCTTTAATGATGGGGTACAATTATAATTTGATTAACACTGCTGCATATTGAAACGCCGCTGGTGGTAATTCTTGCCTTTAAACTAGAGGGTCGGCGTTTCGAAACCCATCCATGGCGTGAATTTCTTTCAGCAAGATATTCATCCATATTTTGCTGCACTCAACCAAGGTGAGGTGAATGGGTACCTGGTAGGAATGTTTGTTCCTTGAAATGCTATGTGGATTCATTGTAGAGAGAGACACTTAGAGCAGTGTAGATACTTCTGCTAGAAAGGTATTAAACGTTTATTGTGCATACTAGTATCATTACTATTATTTATTACTATGTTTCTAGGATTTGGGGTTTTTCAATCAATCTCAAATTTAAGGATTCTTGAAAGATGCAATGTCCGTTGGAGGCCATTTGAGGCGAATGTTTCCTTTAGAGAACATGACCTATAGACAAAACATTAATTTGACTTTGTGTTAACCTCTATGGAGAACCGATATTTTAAGGGCGTCTGTCGGGCCCACAACAACAGAAAAGTTGTCCTTATTAGTCAGTCTGTACTCCGGGGTGTTTATGCTTTCATGCTTTCATTCAAATATAGTATTAGTGGTCCATCCCTTGTTAATTTGGGTCAATCTTTGAGTGTGCCGAGTCTGAAAAGATGCCCTTTTAGGCGTCTTCTGAGCCTGAAAGATACATTTTTGGTGGATTGCTACATTTATAGGTTCCCTTGACATTTACACGATCTTTACCCTATTTTAACTGGGCTATTTCAGACCAAGTTTATATTTGACCCNCTAGATGTGTATAAGAGACAGCTCCTTCAGATGTCGGCCGTGGATCGCGCGATCGCCGCGAAATTTTGCACGCGCGTAGTGTAGAGTGTAAACTACAAGACTGTATACCTTGATTTTCTGAAAATTTATGATTCATATTTTTAATTAATTAATTATGCAAATGTATGCATGAAATCGTATTTTCTGTTCTATTTCACTGATTGAAGCTCCCAGAAAGCTCATATTTGTTATGAATATTCTCCATATTATTCCTCACAATACTACTTGGAAAAAAATTTGGTGTGACAAGGTATTTCTTATGTTTTTTATTGTTTTATGAATTTCTTATGTATTTCGTTGTTTTTTCGATCCTTTGTTTTCTATTGTTTTTTGGATGAAATTTATGGCATAACATTTTTTAAGCATATTTATGCTAAAATGAATTAATTATAACCCATAAAGTTAAACATGGCTACATCTTTTTGAATTCAGACTAAAATCCCAATTAACATTGAGTTTGTACACAAAATCACGTTTTTGAGCGATTTTCGGTCTGACATGCATATACAAAAAATGGCGCGGCGACGTCAACATACGCCCGATTTTCGCGAAAATGGTATTAAAAGTTGCGCACGACTTCAAAGTAAAAAGTCAGCGGGTCTCGTGGTGAAAAAAACTTTGCGCGGCAGCGCGATCACACAATTTGTGGAGGGGGGGGGGGGGTAAATTTCCCCCCCCCCCCCAGTTGGAATAGGGTTCATTGTTTCAAATGTGGATTTTTTAAAAACTGTTTTTGTTTACATTTGATGATTCCATGGAAATTATGATGACTTTGAGCAGAGGTCTAGGGGTGAAATGAATTTCGATTTTTTACACATCCCTTACACATCCTTTCATTCAAATCGAATTTTGAGAGGTTGCACCCATGTTAATTTTCGGACACTTTATGTATCTGTCGAGTAAAAAGGTGTGCTTTTAAACTGAAGTACTATCCGTTAATTTCAAATTGAAAAATTGAAAAAAAGAAAAGTGATTCTGATCTCGAACAATATTCTGTTTTTAAAACAGAAAAATGAAGGCTCATTTCGATTTCTATCATCAATATAATATTGAAATATTGAAATTTAGAAACACGAATTCATTAGTTAAATTTCCTATTTTTCATGTGAAATTAGAAAAATGAAAAACGAGTTTCATTTGTCAATTTTGCCTTTACAAAATAGAAAATTGAACGACGGCAGTCCAAGTCGATCAATATTTCAATTCCCGTTTCACATCACTTTTTGCATCCCGACCACTACGAATCTATAAAGCAATAATTGTCCGAAATTGTTTTGCTTTGTTCCTTACTGTAACACTTTGGGTATTTCTAATGGTATCCCCATACTTATCATGCTTATCTAATCGATTTCGTATTTCATTTGCTAGCCATAGGACACTGTTGCATGAAACAACCACATTCCATCAAATCGTGATCTTCACCTGCAGAAATATGAAACAAGTGCCATTAGATGTATCATATTATAAATCCTTATTCATACAATATGTTTGTAATATAATGAAATATAGTTGCAAGTGCTTATTTTTGGTAAGTATAAGTACTGTGACAATATCTCGAACTCGAATGTTGTTCATTTTCTGGGACGTTATACAGTTGACTTACAATGAAATTGCAATTAGAGATGCATTATATCATTGAAAATTCTTCTTCTGTGACACCAAGCTATTAATGGCTTAGCCCCTCCTACCTTTCGAATCTCATTTACTTATGCTCTTTGTCCATTTTCTACACTACAGAATACAAGGACCCCGCACCCACATCCAATATGGTGCCCGTGTCTTTTCAGTTATCGCCCCCGCTCTATCTATTTAACCCTAAAAGGCCCGGGGGGGGGGCGGATTCTGCCCCCCCCCTCAACATTTTTTCAAATATCTCCCACACGCGCCAAAATTTTTTCACGACGCGTCATGACTTTTTTCTTTCAAGTATCGCGGAACTTTTGAGACCAAATTCGCCGCGCCCGCGCATACCGTTTTCGTGCCACGCCCATTTGAAAAAAATT
>BQKZ01009254.1:0-20014 GCA_036244855.1 Temnopleurus reevesii
CACTTTTGAGTGGGTGTTTAAAGAAATCTAAATGAAATCTAATCTTGACAGCAAATTAATCCTAACACCATATCAATCCTAACACCATATCAACTTTTTTGTTTTTTGGTTGAATACCTGTGCTGACAAGTATTAATCCCCACAAATAAACTGATGCACTTCACTTCTGTTTGGAAATGATTAAACACAGCGTAACAATAATGAGTGTAGAACTGAATGCTAGAACCACAAACACGTCTAGTTGAATATCATTTCCCCTGATTACACTGTACTTTAAAATTTAATTAAGCTGCTTGCCCTAATAGCTTCCTAAATTTCCTACATGAAAAGAAATATCAAATGCTAGCGATAATGCAAAATTCATCAATTGATTAACAGATTATTCCTTTAAATGCAAATGTGCCGACTTGGCAGCTATGCTACGTCTCGTGCCTCTGAATAGGTGACTAGAAAGATAGCGCCCTTAAGTGCTATATGTTATTATTATTATTATGATGCCATTGGCTCAATTAGTTCCTTTGCCAAATTTAACAAGACATGAGGAATTTAGGAGCAGATTCAAGATGATAGGTTTAGATTCCCAAATGCAAAATAAAAATAATATTGATGATAATATAATTGTAATATATCTTTTATAGAGCATAAAAGTTTGGGAAAATATTTGTATTCTTTACAATATCTTAAGTTGTTTATGCCCTTATTCTTGCATTCGTCATTTTGTGGGTCTTTTGGTAGTTCTCTTTGTTTTTATTTTATTTTGGAATGCCTCAAACCTTTAATGTTTAGTGCTCAAGTGGTTTGAGATAATAATCTTTATGCATGTCGGTAATCAAGATATTTGCTGGTATGTTTTGGAAAGAATATCTCAGTATTATTTGAACTTGCAGATTTATTTCATATTTACCTTATAATTTGTTTTATATCACCTTGGTCCATTGGTCAAAGAGTATAATGACAATGCAGATTTTATTCATGAATATGGATTCTTTCTAGTGGAATTTAGATGCCTAGATATAGACTAATCCAAGCGATGTAGAAAAATGTGCATGTGTATATATTTCCTATATCTATCATTTGTCTAAGTGTTCTGATAGATAAATGCTTTGGGGAGAATACTGCTACTCTACATGTATGTATATACTATTATTTTATTCTGAAATAAAATTAATATATGTATGATTAAAAAAGCCCCTCTGTATTACTAGACTGCTGAGCCAGACATATATATTTAGATTTTTATTCAAGATAATGCTTTATTCTAACAAAGCATATACAGTGTATGCATTATTTCTGAATAAATGCTGTAACCCTATAGAGCATACACTTATTACATCATACTCACCAGGATATTACGGTTACTGGTTCTAAATATTCATAAAATGGCAAGGAAAGAACAACAGTGAAAAGGATCCTGAGCTCTTTTATGAAAAATCCATTATTTTTCTTGACAATGCATACTAAATAAAGAGCAAAAATTGGAGGTAATAAGTTTGACAATACTATTTGTGTCAAATGATGATTTTGGTTTAAAAGCAAAATTCAAAGTCTGCATTTAAAAATGAGTCAATACTCCAGATACTCCAATTTTGGAATGATTTAGTAGCATACAGATGTACCACATGCAATTTGTTTAGAGTGTTGCAGTGTTGCAAAGTTCATGTCATTATCCCTTATACTCAATTAACCGTACATTTAATTGCAGCATACTGACTACATGATGGATTCCATTTTTCAGCGGTCTATGTCGGTTGGGGGAGAGTCCCCAATTCTTTGGGAGACCATACCACAAACAATTTGTTTAGAACCAGTATTCAAGTCAAAAGTTCAAATGTATGTCATTGCCTCCTATACTCAATGAACAATACCTGTAATTGAAGCATGCTACATTTACCTACATGATGGATTCCATTTTTCAGCGGTCTATGTCGGTTGGGGAGAGTCCCCAATTCTTTGGGACCGATATAAAGCTTCTTCTAAAGCGGATGCAGAAGGTATAAGAAATGGAATTCTTTGATCAGAGTTTCATCAGATTGTTCATGATTAGAGGTGGTTTTATCATTGTATATTGGCAAATTGAAAAGTGTTGAACGTGGCAAAATGGAAATGCTTTAATTTCAAGACCAATTTTATTCATGATAAAGTGTGTTTTTATTAGAGTAATTTTGATACTTGTACTTGACAAAAAATGTCCACTCTATACTGTGGGAGTGAATATTTGCAGATTTACGCAACACAAAACTTTTGTATTTTCAGCATTGGATGATGAATTGTATATCTTGTCTTCAAATGGAAATACATTAGTTTACTAATATTTCTGTTGATGATTTCTAATCTCTAGCTTTGCTGACAAAAAAAAAACATTCTGATTCTCTTCTGTGTCTCTCTCTAAACTTGCACTCTACATTAATTTAGTGCAACTCTGCCGCTGTTACGAAAAGCGAAATAAAAACATGAACAATAACACATTTGCCAGTACTAATGATAATACCACCTGGTTTCATGATTGAGTATTGCTGCTAGCCTCACTAACAGCCTGCATGTATCACCATTAACATGTTCATCACAAAGTATTACATACTAACACGCTATCTCATAAACTTCTGAGGCCAATTGCACAAAATAGCCATAGCCATCCTCTTCATGCTAAGGCGTCTTAAGTTCTTGCGCCACCTCCTGAACATAGTCGTATCGATGCTAATGTCTATGTTATGAGGATGAAACAAGAAGTTAAGATGTCTTAGCAGGAAGAGGATAGCTGAGACCATTTTGAGCAATCGGCCCCTGGTGACTGGCAAGAAAGACTATCACATGCAAGCTTATCAATGCTTATTCATCATGTCATGCTAATTCTTGCCTCCGACAAAAGGCGTTGTCAGTAGTTTCCTACGACTTTGTTTATATCATTATGTTGTCATTGGGGAGTCGACTTCCGAGTTGGGAAGCGAAGTTACATATGCAACTTCTATCACTTAGAAAATAAAGAGGTATTTGTGCCCCATCAAAGAAGCACCATATGGTACAATGATATTTAATATCAGTTTTTATGTATAAAAATGAATTGGAAAGCAGACAAGATTTTTAGATCTTAGAGTTAGCAATAATGACCACATACATAAGCACAAAAGTCCTTAAATCAAACAAAAATAAGAAAAGAAAAAAACAAAAAAAAACAAAAAAAAAAAAAAAAAAAAAAAAATAGTAAAAATAATAATTTTAAAGATTTAAAATAAAAAAAAAAGATAAAAAAGAAAAAAAATAAATGAAATAAAAAAAAATTAAAAAATTTAAAAAAAAAAAAATAAAGTGAAAAAAAAAAATAAAAAGTATAAAAGAAAATAAAAATTGTATTATTTGAGTTACATCATCATTATACAGCCGCATTTTATTCCGGCTATTCATCATTGTAAAAGGTATGCTTGTCGCAAATGATAAAGTGTATGAAATACCTCAGAGCAGGATGTAGATATAAGAATAGTGTGTTCTTTGTGTGGATTATTTGTCGTTTTGCAATTTTCACACAAACCATTATTTGTAATTTTCTGATTCAGTAATTCAGATTTCATGCCTTCTTGGACTCAGTGCTTCATTATATTGTCATAAGCCATGAAGACATGAATCATCAGCTTCATCTTTTTTATTTGTTAAAATATGATGTGAAGAGTATTTTAATTGATTTTGTTTATACATTATTGATTCATCAATCTTTAGTAAAACATTTGACACACATATACATGTATGGTAGTCATTAAATTAGATTTTATTTCCTCCTGACATCTATCATTTGTATAATGCTACATACCATTTTCAAAATTTTGCTTTATAATTATTTATTTCTTGCATGTGTTGTTTTCTGCATTAAGACTTGTTCACATTTATTTGGGTTCAATTGACATCAAA
The DNA here is from genome assembly GCA_036244855.1 of Temnopleurus reevesii. Classification (NCBI taxonomy): domain Eukaryota; kingdom Metazoa; phylum Echinodermata; class Echinoidea; order Temnopleuroida; family Temnopleuridae; genus Temnopleurus; species Temnopleurus reevesii. The sequence continues at coordinate 3,898 of BQKZ01009254.1, forward strand.
TGTTATACACTTTGTTGTTGGATTTTGTTTTGCTTGTAAATGAATTAATGAGCTAAATTCAATTTTGAACAAGTGGAGTTGCTCACAAATGTTTGGCTGTAATATCCGTTGCGTTAAAAATGCTGAATCACCAATAGTCTAAAATATTTTATTGATCGACAGCCCTTGATCGCAAACTTGTGAACAATGATTCACTTTCCTGCCTGCATATGATTTCATTTGTTAAATTTTGTGTTTCAAAATAGAAGAATGTCATCAATTTGTATTTAGTTCATGCTTTTAAAGCATCGCTAGTCATTTCTACATCTCAAAACTACATTGGTCATTGTTTCTTGATACAAGTTCTTTTTATTCACTGGTTCAAAATGATGCTTAATTTATGATTACAAGCGGACATATTTAATTCAGTTGACTATTTTATTTTGTTAAGATATTTTCTTTCCTTCTTTTAAGATTACCAATGTTAAATTCTTCTAATTTGATATTAAAAACCTATTCAAAACTTGCAATGAATTATGATAACCAGCACTACAAGGATGTAATGTGTTAATAATGTACAAATATGCTGCTACATGGATGCTAATAATATAATAATAACTCATTAAAGTGTATTGAGAAATCTAACTTCTGAGTATACATGTACATGTACATGTACATTTAAACATTTGTTGAGAGCTAAAATATGAATTTTGCCCATTTTCTGAGTTTTCCACAAAAAAAGTTATAAAGTATGTATTTTTTTTGTTCTTTTTAATTTTGCAGCTGTACTAAAGCACTGTGTTAGAAAAGGTCAGATGTTATTTTGTGCTCTATATAGAAATACACACTTCTGGATCCCAAAATATGCTTTGAAAGTACTTTCATTGGGAATTTGTCACATTACAATATATATACCCAAGAAATATTACTCAGAGTGGTATTATTTTTTTATGATATCTAGAAATGCAGTATGTAAAGCAGTGGTACTGTACATGTAATTGTTTCATCAAACTACACTTTTGAATGACAGGCTGTTGTTCATGAGCAATGACTTGCCTCCCAAAGCTTTGTTTCATTTTGAAAGACATCGTGAGATCCCATGTTATATAGAAATCCAAATGTTGAAGCATAGACGTTTTTGTTTGTTGTTCAGAGATGATTAATCTCTCACATATTTTTGTTTTAGCTAATTAGGATCCACCAACCATATAATGTAAAGGCTGACGGTTCATTGATTTTAACATGCTAAGCCTGCAATTTCCGCGCATGACATTCATTAAAAAAAATAAATAATCATCTGACATGCATGCTGCATCATCAAAAAAAAAAAATCATCAGAAGAAGAATCACCATGTTTGATATATTTAATGTTCAATATACAGTTAACCTTGCTTTGTAGGCTGTTCTCACAAATGCCAAATTATGGTAAAACTAAGTTGAAGATTTTTGCAATTCCTCTTCTCTTTTGTTTTTTTTCCTTCCTCATGAGTCATTTTTTTGAGTTGAAGCTATTTTGCGAGTATCAATATATTTGATTTAGGCAAGGTTGACTGTATGTATTTCAAAATTAATTTATTATTATGCTGATTTCAACTGCTATTTAGGAGCAAGTCTAGCAGTTTACAATATGCACAGGCTTGAATGCATGTAAATTTGCCATTTTCTGAATGCTGAAAATCAAGGAAAACTACCTATTATTGTAAAAAAAATGACAGTTTTATAGATATATTTATGAAATACCATGTAAATTGCAGTCATTCCAAACTTCTATTTTCCTTGCTCGAAATCAGAATGGAGCCGCTCATACTGTTAAACATTTAATTTTTTTTCAATGTATTCTGTTTATTCAGTATTCTGTTTGTTTGGGCTAGATAGGTTATGATGTTAATAGTTATTACTTGCTCTTCTAAATCAACAAAATGACTGAGGGAAATTACTGTTAACATTTGAATTTACCTTTGGACACAAAACCACTTTTTAAAAACAAGTGGTTCGAAATGCAGTGAAAAAGTTTCCTTCGCAAATATAGAATAGTATAATTGTTTAATCTTAGTTTGAGTTTGTGCACGTTTAATTTTTTATGATAGGGATAATGGTATAAAAACAGTTACAGATACAGTCAAATCTGTTTTAGCAACCATCTTTATAGAAAGACCACCTGTCCACAATTGCCACCGTTCTTAATTTACCAGAAAGCAATTTCCACGTAAATGAACCCGTCTATAGAGACCACCTGCTCAGGTTTGACTGTACTTGCAAATTTTTGAGGAAATACAAATACAGTCAAACCTCGTTATAACAAGGTCCTTAGGACCAGAGAAATTATCTCTTTATATATCAGGACCTTGTTATAGCAGGGCCAAAATACAATAAAATACAAAGAGATGGAAAAGAGAAGGAAAACTACCTTGTTATAATGAGATCTCGTTATATCAGTGCCCTTTATAACGAGGTTGGACTGTATAACTTTACCACACTCTCATGGGCATGAGATAATAGAATGAGAACCTGATATTTACAGCGATCTCAGTCTGTGACTCCAGGAGTACTTGCTAATGCTTCACCCAGTGAGAGCTCAGCCCTTGGACCGCTAGGTCGGGCAAGGCGTTTGCCTGAGGGAATATCACCACAGCATTCACCAGTCTCTTCTCGCCCTCACACGCCCACCAAATATAAGTTCATCAGAGATTTCGGGCCTCAGGTATATATTTGGTTTAAAAAATATATAGCATGGAAAGACAATTTCTTCACCTCATCATCTTTATTTTTAGAGTTTATATTGGAGTCAACTATTGACATTAGATTTTTTTTTAACTGAATAATGTATTCATAAATCTTCCCTTCAGTTGTGTTGCAAATCATATTGAAAATTATGGTTTGAATTTTGTTTTGAACAGTCTTTTCTTATTTTTCATCCCATTATTTATACAGACTCCTCTATTTTAGATAGATTTGCCTCCTAGTCAGATTCCCTTTTGTAAACTTCATTTATTCCCAGGGAAGGCTAACTACATTTCTCACTATACCTGTACCTGATACCTTATTGTTTACCATTATTGCTACAACATGTATTCACATTACATTGAAATGTTAAATTAAATGTGCTTATACAATAGACAAATTTATGCATTTCAAAGTTGATTAGTAATAATTTTTCTTTTTTTAATTGTTGGTATTAAAACTTTTCTAAACATTCTGTTCCTAATCATTTGTTTTTCCATTTGCTCAATCATGTATTTTGTATTTCAGTATAACCCTCTGTGAATGATATATACTGCAATGGTGTTGGTCTTGATCTAGTTAATGTTAGTTTAGTTCTAGCTCTAGATGTCTCAGAATGCTTGTTCTTGCCTTTGGTGCTTGTGGTATATATTTAGAATGACTACTTTTTAAGGTGCTCTACTAAATTGTTTTCAAATAGCAACTCCAGTTTTTCACTTTGAATGAAACAATATAGTTCTCATCATTGGTACGATACTGTTTACACGAAAACAGAAAACAAAAAATAGTTTCAAGAAAAAAAGAAATGTTCAAAATCTATTTCAACATACAGGTACATACCGTATATTTCATGGGTTATAACTTTCAAAGTGACTAAAAAGGGGCTTTTTAAAGAAATGGGAGTACTGATACATGTATTTCTGATTACATAGAGGGTCTTCTGTCATAAATGTAACAGACTGCTAGTGTTTATGCTTTGGTGTATTTAAGAATTTTTCCCCCCTTTTCCCCAAAAATAATGGAATAAAAAGCATTTCCAAAGTTTACAGGACTAACCCTTTTTTTACTACTAAGTTGTGTTTATTTCATAATGTTTTATTAATTGTTTTTAGTAATATGTTTAAGTTTTATTTTGTTAAAAAAGTTATCCAAAAAAGACATTTTTTTAAATCCAATCAGAGCCTATTTAAAAAAAAAAAGAATTTGCCATTTTGTATGAAGATTAGCTACATGCACTAAAGGAAGCTGCCATACTTGATAAATGCATGAGTATTGTTACGAAAATATTGTTGTTTATTTTTTAAACCTATTTTTTGGATGTTGTGTCCACCACAATGTTCAACCAATAGCTGGATTATTATCCCCAGTAAGGACATATTATCATTATTGTTTGAGCAGCTATTCCCATTGCAATTACTAATATTCATACTTATAACATGATTTAGGATACAACCATGGAAGGGAAGACGAGCTGGCAAGTCATTGAGATGGAGAGAAGGATAGAGGAGGAGGCAAGAGAACATCGTCGTGAGGCGGAGGAGGGCAAGAGAGGAACCCTTCATCCCATGTACTTCGGTCTTGCTCTCAGATGGCTACCCTTCATGGATGAACTTGGTAAGACCTGTGATGTGATGATGATGATGATGATGATGATGATGATGATGATGATGATGATGATGGTGATGATGATGATAATAATGAGGATGAGGATGATGATGGTGATGGTGATGATGATGATGATGATGATGATGATGATGATGATGGTGATTATAGTGGTGGTGGTGGTTGTGGGGTTGGTGATGATGATGTTGATTATGGTGATGGTGGTGATGGTGGTTGATGATGATTGACAATAACAGATGATGGCAAGAGAAATGAAGATAATGATGATGGTGATGATGATAAAGAGGATAATGATGATATTTAGAACCGTGAAGGAGATGACTAGGGTGATTGTTATGATGAAAGTGATGATGATGATGTAGATGGTGATGATGATGGTGGTGATGACAATGATGATAATGATGGTGGTGATAGTGATGATGGTGGTGATGATGACGGGAATTATTATTAATTTGATGATGATGGTGATGATGATGACGATAATAAAAATGAAGATAATGGGGACAATGATTTTGATGATGATGATGATGATGATGATGGTGTGAAGATGATGATAGGAATTACAATGATTGTGATGTTGATGATGGTGATGAGAGTAGTTGTGACATTAATGATGAAGTTGATTTTGATTATTATAATTTTAATTGTGATGATCATGAGGAAGAAGAATACGATGGAGATGATGATGATGATGATGATGATGATGATGATGATGATGATGATGATGATGGATATGATGATGATGTTAATGCAATGATGATTATAGTGATGATGATTCTGATGATGATGCCCTCTTTTCCCTTTGCCACTTCTTCAGATGCCCCTTCCATCAAGGTGTTATCAGGAAGACTATCCCGTCTCTTCAGTCTTCACATCTTTCTTCAGGAGTTTGTCGATAAGTTGGGCAAGGTATGCTCAGACTGCACTCACAAGCTCTACCAGGCCAATGGACGGGAGTTCAAATTGTTTGAACCTCCACCTAGTAAGGTAATTGAAACCTGCTATCTGATGCTGCAAGAGCGTTACATTTGATGATTGGTAGTGACCAATAGCACTGTAATTGTTTACAGTAGATTACAACTTTTTGCATTTTGTTACACTTGTGTATTCATGTAGCCCATCAGCACATGGAAGATAGAAAACTGCAACCAAAAATGCTTAAACAAATCCTTCAATATTCCAAAGTCTCTCTTTAATAGGATTTAAGATTCAAAGGTTGCTATGTCTGGCAAGCATAATAATATATACTGTATTGTCTCCTGTTGATAAGATGTGGAGTTCCTATCCTAATGCTGAAATAAAAAGAAATTTAGGGGAGGAAGACACCTGAGCTTGTTTCAAAATAATTTTTATTATTTTTCTTCTAAATATTATTTCTCAATTCACAGATCCAGGAGTCTGATGTGCTCAACTATGGTAGATCTTTGCCAGGAAGTGAAGAGACGTTCATTCTGATTGGTCGAAATGTGCACCAATGGCGTTACAGCTTGGACTCGAGTTCGTTAGATGAGCCTCTTCAGCCACCAAACCTCACAAACCCAAAGAGTGAGTCTTTTATTTTCAGAATAAGTTTCCTTCATAAATATTTAAAATTTTATGTAATGTTGGGTTAATCAATCTACCTGAAACATCTTGTTTTCTTCTACTTTGAACTAAGATCTCTGCCCATCTTTAGATTATTGTGGCTTTAATGATCTATTTCATTCCCTTTCTACTAACAGAAAGCTGTTCTTCGCATTGCTCTTTCGTGCACACTTTCATTTTGTAGAGATGATTCTCTTTAGGAATTTTCCTGATTTCAGTAAATTTTGGGTGAGATGCTTGTTTACAAAAGTATAGGCACGTGGCAATTTTCATGCAATATTCTCACTATTTCATGAAATGTTATCTTATCCTTGCGGCATCTTTGATTTTGCACAACTTAAATGACCTACTTTCATTCATTTGTTTATTTTTCTATTTATTTATTAGTTCTGTAAAATGCATATGAAAACCGATCAACAGCAGATACTGAGGAGATCAGTGTACAATCAAAATAAAGCAATGAATAATTGAAAAAAAATCAAGTTGGCAGAAAGGGAGTGGGAAAGAGAGATAAGTAGAAGAGGAAGAAATATAAAGTTATATATAATTTTCATTTTCTTTAATAACTACACTTACAAGCCTTTAACGATAACAGACAGTCATTTTCAAGTACAATTGGAGATTGTTTTTTAAATTTGCTTTCCAGGTCAGAAGAGCTTCCAGCAGTTTGATCCGCTGGATCTATCCTTGGGTAACATTGAGCGTAGTGGGTTACCTGGACTAAAGCACCCTCCTCAATCGATGAAGCTAGTCGTACCAAGGCAAAGGCTGCTACTCTTACATGCTTCAAACAAACAGGTTAGTGATGGTGGTGATGAGGAGGATGATGATGATGATGGTGATGAAGATGATGATGATGATGATGATGATGATGATGATGATGATGATGATGGTGGTGGTGATGGTGATGGTGATGATAGTGATGATGATGATGATGATGATGATGATGATGATGGTGGTGGTGTTAGTGGTGATGGACTAAACATCCCCCACAATCAATGAAAATAATGATACCAAGACAGAGGCTGCTACTCTTGCATGTCACAAATAAGTGGGTTAGCATTCTTAGGATGATGTGTTGATGAAAGTGAGAGTGATAATGACGACGAAGATGATGATGTTGGGAATGATGATGATGAAGATGATGAGGTGATGATGATGTTGGGAATGATGATAATGAAGATGATTAGGTGATGATGAGAGTGATGGTGATGATGATGATGATGATGATGATGATGATGATGATGATGATGATGATGATGATTATGATAATGATGATGATGACGACGATGAGGATGTTGATTTTGATGAAGATTCAGATTAGGGCGTTAATGATAATGATACATGTGCATGTTTTGTATATATAAAGACCTGTGTATAAAAGCAGGGAGTAATTTTCCTGGTATCATATCGCACTTTGCTTTGCATTTTAGCAGGATTGCTATACAAAGTATGTTTTGTGTAGCAATTTTTCACATAGAACTGTACAGTGAAATATTGAAAATATTTCCTCAATGTCCGAAACTTCTTATCAAATGTGAAAAATAAAATTATTCCCTGTAAAGTCTCATTTATCATGTATTCTGATGAAAACAACTTTTAATGACATTCTAGATTGCAATATGGTTCATCAAAATTCACAAAAAGTACAATCAAAACAAAAAATGAAGTTTCGATTTGAAATGGACTTGACTTGATGTTTTGTTTTCGTCACAGTTGAAAGTGTTCATTTACAACTGGTCCAATGACACACTGAGCTCAGTCGACAAGCTCTTCCAGCGCCTGGTCATGTGGCACAACACGAGGGCGCACTTCCTTGATTGTCTAGTCAGTCAGAAGATGGGTCTATATCAACATTGTCATTTTGGCTCAAATCAGGTTTGTAATCCTTGTGATTTTGAATTAAATTTGATCATTCCAGTATCATTTATTATTTTTTCCTGAAATTAAATTCTAACTTCCAGAGCCTTATTCTTTTACCCTGTGTTAAGACTACGATTACAATGATGCCAACCTACATCAGTACTTGGCAATATATTTTTATACAATTACCAATGACAAGGAGTGCCAAAATCTCTAGATTTCAATTATCATTCAGAACATTCCAATGCCTTTGCTCATCAAAGTCTGTGTTTTCAAGATACATTTTTATCTGTTTGATTCTACATGAAAATGAGACAAAGTAATTCATAGAAATTCACTGGTGAAGCAAAGAAAGGGACAATTATTTTTTGTCCCAATAAACAGATAACAATTCTAAGTAGTAACAAGAGTTATAGTATAGTGTCGTATAGTATTTATTTTCAGATTCAATAAACAAGGGTGGAATTTAAAGGGGAATCAATCCCTGGAATTTTAATAATATTCTCGTTCAATGAAGAAAAATCCGAAGAGCAAACTGTGAGAATTTGAGCAAAATGAGACAGCCCGTTAAAAAGTTATTAATTTTCAAATTCACAGAGATTTGACGATCACTACCGCTCATGGGGATCTGTGCGATAGGCAACATGGACGGAATCTTTTACGTCATGACAAAAGTATTGAATAACTAATGGACGTAATGAATAAGATGTTTGGATTCCTTACAGGGTGAGAATCCATTCTCTCGCTCATTGGAACCTATCGAGTCCCTGGTGAAACAACCCAACCTCCCATCGAGAGACTTCTCCAGCCGCACCCTCTCAGCTGCATCTCGCCAAACCCACCTACGCCGTCTCCACCCTGCTCTTCCTCCGTTCGACCAGACCCTTCAGAATACCAGAATAAAGCGCCCTCTACAGGGATCGCAGCACAGGTTACTTCACGATCCTGTGTCGAGGAATGCGGCCCAGTTTGGGGAGATGTGCAGGAACACTCGCAAAGGTATTTTGTCATTGTTTCATGAACAGTTGTATTACACGTATTCTGTAAGTGTACCGGTACAAGACTAGTGCCTGAAATCATTACAACAATAATCACATAGAAATTTAGAGAGAGAATCAACGTACATTTCAATAGTATGGTAGTAAACATGTTGCTAAACCATTCTTGGTGACCAGTGAGTCTTCCTATATTGCTGTGGTGATTCATGACTCCATTGCAATATGAGTGTCAGCTACCAGTCGTATGTTACAGGCACACTATTTTTAGGATGTTTCTTGGAAACAAATTTGGAATTACATTTGTTAACATAATTTTCTTGGCTGTTCCAAAGCTTTGAAAGTAACAGCCTCTTGCCCATTCATAAATTTTTTTTCCATGAAAACAACCGGCAAAAATATGTTTCTGCCATCGACTTTTACAAAGGGAAAGGCTATGACAAACTGTTGTGGAGCCTTGTTGAGTCTAAAAATTGAAAGTGATTGGCAAATATTTCAAGAAAACTCATTTTCATTTGATATTCATACTCTGAACTTTTGTTATTTTTTAATAGAACTGGAGGTGATGAAGGATCTGGAGACATTGTACAAGACATGGGAGAACTTGAAGAGAGGACCTAGGTCCAGGCAGCCTGTTTGTAAGATCAGTGTAAGTTGAATATCTAGTGTATAAATCAGTATTGCTCCTCTTAACTTTTTGAGCATTGTGCACTAATATCGAAAGTGTAAGAATAATATTTTATATCCTGCTCCCAGGTCTCTATCCATTGAAGGATATAAACAGGGTTAACACCTCTCTCACCTTCCTCAGCAATCAATAGTGAGTCTTCGAAATTGTTGGATGAGGGCCTTTGGATGGTAAAGCGAGTGTGCACTAAATGATGGGCAAATCAGTCATGCCATTGTCACTTGTTGCGCATATCAGATGCACATTCTTTTTCTACTGTGCATCAATTTTGAAAACCCACGAATGAAACCCCAGTCAGAACACATATCATTAGCCGTGTTTCCACGCATGTGAAGAATTTTGAACCCCTCACTGGAAGAATTACCTGAACGTTGATGATGGAGCAAGGTTTAGATGGCTTTTCATACACATAACACCAATATCATAATCCAAACTTGATATGAAAATTCACTTTTATTATTATTTTCAAAAGCAAACATGTGTTGAAAAAACATCTGAAATCTTAATTGTTTTCATCATATTTTTGTTAAGGTCTGTTGATGATTCTGATTGTATTCACACATAAACACAAGTCCATAACTCTTTTCTGTTTTTAATTCTCTCAAATTTATCTTTCTCATATCCACAGGACTTCATGCTTGACCTCCTGAAGCAGCGGTCAAGGCTCGTCCACTACTGCGCCACGCCCCTACTCCTTGACCCCCACTGGAGGGTCCACATGAACTGTGATGTCGGGAATGCCTTCAGAGACGATCACCAGGACAAAGCTAGCACCGAAGCACCCTGGCACAATGACCTCAAGAACAACATGGTGTCTCAGTACAAGGACTTCCTCAAGTGGCAAGGTTTCATCAGTGTGCACACCACACAGACGCATAGCAGACAGGGGTGAGTTTAGAAGCTACTAGTACTTGTTTTGATTTTGTTATAGTAAGCCCTTTTATAGTCAGACTTTGAAAATGTGTTAGTGCACACAAGTGGAACACAACCCTGGCATCTAGATCTATTTGCCTTGATGTCATTAAATGATGAAAGGTGTTGATATGGTTAGAATAATCCGCAGGGATTCAGGCTAAAGGAGATTTGAATAATGAATAGATAGCTTCATGGTTCATCTCTTATGAAAATGTGAGTGGTCCTGAACAGAACCTACCCAATCTGGATGTTTTGATAATCATGTTCTCTGCATGTCGAGGAGAAATATTTGCAAAGTGGTATATAATTCTTTGTCTAAATTCTGGGAACTTTTCCAATCTTGCAGACAAAAATCACCTCTTTTTTCCCAAATATTTTATAGATTTACAGACCCAAGCTCCTGCATTCCCGAAGCAGTTCTGACCAGCAGCACTCTAGACGCCTGAGTATTAAGCGTGCAACCCAGCCTGGAGTAGAAGGTCACCTTCAGATCACCTCACCAGGGGGTATCATTCTCATTGAACTATCATTCAAGGTACATGTATGTAAGAATAGAACAAAAATAAGTCCCGTATTCACTGATATGAAAATCTTACAAGGAGGTGAACAGGGACGCTCAGGTGAAGAGGGACAGAACTTACACGGTCTGTTTAGATCTGCTGTTTAGATTTTTCATTTATTTACAGAGATTTATCTCATAATTCATGAAATTAGTTTGTAATAATGTTGGATATATGTACCCTTGTAGTGTAAATATCCCAAACCACCCCCTGATCCTGAGAAAAGAAGTTAGTGTAGTGTTAGTTCCATCATTATGGAGGTTTCGATTTAATTTGTCACAGTTACAGTTGACCGGAATTAAAGGTCAACCAATGCCAATACGCCAACAGCTCTTGTTCATTCACTCCCAAAATTAGTTTTGATATCAGTCAAGTAGTTCCAGCTGACCTCACAATGGCATGCACACAAGAGACATGCGTGCGTCTGTGGGCACGTCATAGATCAGTGACTGAACAGAAAAATCAAGAAATGCTTGTCACAGATTGGAAGGGCTCATCAGAGATTAATCAGAACTGTCACATAACAATGCGCGGCTGCGTGCAAAATGTGATATGTGACTGTGACAAATGAAATCGAAACCCCATATTGTAAGTACTTGGTGTTGAGACGAGTGGATTAAACTTTGGAATGTTTTTTTTTATATCTTTCTAGCACATCTACTTCTGTGTGAAGCTCTATGCCTTTGAGAGCTCTAGACTGCCAGCAGGAAAGACTATTAACAAAGAGGTATGTAACCACATATTTCTGCTCAATTAGCCATTGTGTATTTGTTGCATTTGACTTGAAATAGGTTTATAGTACTTTTCCCAAAAACTATTCCCCCACACTAAATCAAAAGGCTTGAAATATTCATGTTCAGAACAGGACACATAACGAAAAGATGTGTCAATACCTGGCCTGTTGAAGCTCAGCTAACACAGTAACATTAGCAAGGTGCTAAAGCATGCAAGTACATTTCTTCCTGCTGTATTTATGCCTGAGTCGAGTGCAGCGAACTAAGACCAAATTGTCTGTTGAAGCAAACCAATGCCATGACAGGTCTTTGGGATTGTACAAAGTTTACAACTTTCATCTCTTCCTAAATCAAACTTAAAGATCACCTTTATCTGATCATGCTCTTAAGATCATTAACTATGTTTAATATGACTTTTGTTTTTTTTTCCCTATTCTATACATACTTATACTTAGTATTTTATTTTACATTTATTGTTTTGTTCTGTTTAAACTATGATTTGTGATTTGTGGAAAATAAACTTGAATTTGAACTTGAATTCTTATTTCAGTTAGCAACACTCTTCACCGATGACTGTGACAAGTACAAGGATCTTATCCATCTTCATTCATCGGCCTACGACTTTCATCTACGCACCATCCAATCGTATCTCTTCAACCCAGATATGGGGTTTCAGAGTCACTATCATGTGTCCAGCTTTCTGGGCAGCTTCATGAAGTACTACTCAGTGCCTCCACAATTCAGACAGAATTATATCAAGAAAGGTGAGATAATTTTCTTGCAGCTCTTCAATCCTGATGGTGCCTTGAAATGTCAAGGCAGAACTACTGTACATCGAGCTTTTAGAGCGATGAAAATGATTCACACATAATTCTTCAATCCAAACATGGGATTTCAATCTCACTATCGTGCCTCAAGCTTTCTGGGTAGCCTCATGAAGTACTACTCAGTACCTCCTCAGTTCAGACAGAATTATATCAAGAAAGGTAGGCTAGCAACTCTAAAAGCGATGAAAATGATTTACTCTTATCTAAGTACTAAAATACCGGCATTGGGTTGTAGTCTTGGCTTTCTTAGCAGCTTTATGAAATACTGCTCTGTTCCTCCACTATGCGGACAGAATTATATAAAGAAACGTAAGCTAGCAGCGCTTTGAGCGATGAAGGTGATCTCTTCAAGCCTGACACAGGATTTTGATCTCACTATTTCACGTATAGCTTCCTAGGCAGATTTTTGGAGTACAACTTGTCACCAAAGTTTAAGCAGAACCACATCAAGAAAAAAATAAGTAACTTAGGACCAGTAATTCTTAGAACAAGGAAAGTAATTCTTCTTCAGCCATAACATTTCAGTTCCACTTTCATGTTTGAGTTTTCTGTACCACTCTGTTCCTCCAAAGTTGACAGAATCAAATGTAATAAATGTATTGCTAGCATCTGTTTGAATGATAAAAATAATAGAATCATACTTTCCCAACTAATGTTACAGAATCCAAATGTCACTATCATCTTTAAAACTTCATTGAAACCCATCTTTCATGTTACTCTAACTGGACTTGAAGCAAATTGATGTATTATTTAAAATGTGGCTATATACAGTACTTGTAGATGCACAGCACACAAAGATATTTAGATAATACAAAAAAGCACAACAAGGTTGTAAAAATCAGCCATGGTGAGATATAGATCACAAATGATATTTTTTCAACTTTCTTTTCATATCATAATTTTCTTTCTTAGACACAATCAAGTTCCTGAGCCTGAACACCCCTGCACCACAGCTGTATGAGTATCTTGTCAACCATCCGCCACCCAGCTGGCGGAAACTCGTCATGGTCCACCCCTCATCATCATCCTCAACCCCAGAGGGCGCCAGTCTACCCAGCGATCGTCAGGAGCTGCAAAACGCCCTCTGTCGCATCCATGGCAGCGTTCATCCCCTCTTCCAGGATCGCCAAAGCAACCGTTTCCCTGACGACGTCACTGTAGTCTTGGCATGGGATGAGGTAGAGTATCGCTGTCAGACCAGACCGAACTCACCGGCCGTTGGGGCTACGGGTGGGCTGTCAGCACCAGAGACCGTACCGGTTTACCATAAGAATATGCTGCAGTTGGAGTTCTATGTGATCGTGACGAATCGCAAGGATATCTACCCACAGAAGACTGTAAAGCCAGTGGTATGTTAAGACAATGTCCTAATTTTAAAAATTACATATTACAGAACTGTATTTAGATGGTTTTATGTTATGTTATCTTACTTTATGCCCAAAATTTGTAACAATTGGGTATCTAAATTGACCAATTGTTTTTGCTTCCATTTTGGTCCCATTTATTTCTATACCACCATGCCCAATTTACACCTTTATCCAGTTATGTATATTTGGAAAAAGTATGGGTTTTGATGATGATCCCACTCTCATTCATCTTTCCAAACAATGAATAAACCATTTTCAGTGAGGATTTATGTCCTACAGCATGCTCATTCCATCAAAGAGACTGAATTGTGGTTATCTGAACCAATACCATCTGCAGGAGAGACTTCCATCACTGCTCGAAACCATTTCTAATCATCATCATCATCGTTCTTATCATCGTCATCGTCATCATCATCATCATCATCATCTCTGCAGGAGAATAGGAGAATAAGAGATCCTGTAGTAACTGGTTGTTTGGGTTGGTATTGTTGCTAACAAAGTGAACTGGTGGACTTATGCAAACCACTATTTCTAATCATTTCTTTCACAGCAAGCAGACGAGTCACTCCATCCGAAGTCAGCCTTCCTCCAAAGTTGCGAGCTTGGCGCGACGGAGGCCTATCTAGATCGAGAACGCATCCTGGCGATGCTCACTTCTGCTGATATCAACTTACTCAGTGATGGCCTTGCTAACCATCATCTTTCATCATTTCATTCACAGCGAGCAGACAAGTTGCTCCATCCCAAATCAGCCTTCCTCCAACGCTGCAAGCTCGGCGAGACGAAGGCCTACCTAGAACGAGAGCGCATCCTCGCGATGCTGACTTCTGCTGACATAAACTTATTTACTGACTCCTGGTGGTCAAACTTACCATTATCTTTAATCATTTCATTCACAGCGAGCAGACGAGTCATTCCATCCCAAGTCGGCCTTCCTCCAACGTTGCAAGCTTGGCGAGACGGAGGCCTACCTAGAACGAGAGCGCATCCTGGCGATGCTGACCTCAGCCGACATCAATTGCCGCCGAGACTCCCTGTGGGACCAGCTCCTGATGTGGGATATGGAAGACATGGATTCCATGGCAACCTCATCCACTAAGAAGGGTAAGAAGAGAGATAGCGCTGAGGAGGAGGATGCACAGGCCGCCATGTCGTATCCAGAGTTCAAGGTCCTCCTAGGGTGCGTCCATCACACCCCTCTGTCTCGTCTGGACCCCGCCCTTGAGCCTCTTCTCACCAGCAATGTGGCCTGGTATACGGGGCTGTTCCGTGCCCTTCGGTCTAGCAGGTAATTCAATTCAATTCATTTTTATTGTTGAAAAAGAAAATCAAATGCCATATACGGTAGTTCAATCACAGTGTAAAAGGAATTGGGCATAAAAGGATAAAATTTTAGATTATGAAGTATTAATGATTTTCAGGATTTTTTTACTGAAATCTATTCACTTTGGTACCAATTCTTAATCAACATTAACCCGTTGACGACGGAATTGTTCATGGCCCAGCGGCACCCTCATACGAGATTAATTTCTCTGTATCAAGAAGCTCGCTATTCATTGTTGATAAGGCGCGTGCGCAGTGTTCGCTTCATGAATAGTCTTGATTCGAAGCACAGTGCATGTACATCTAGAACTAAAGCGGTGATATTGAAACTATCATGCATCCCATGTCTCTGTCGTTCCTTTATCTTTGTTGTATGTACAAATTTCTTCAGTTTTTTGTTCTAGATTACTTTTTTTCTAAGTATTTATTATTTTTATTCTTTGATCATTTCTTGTTCTTTTTGTTCTTGTTTCGTTCGTATTTTTTCTGACCTCCTTCCGTTATATTTATATTTTTTTTCTTATCTATTCTTATCCCAAAATGGTTGTCTCTATGTTATTATCCAAATTTAACGCGATTTATATGAAAATAAATAATTCAAAATAACCTTTGGAAGTCAATGCATCTTTTCTTTACTGTTGAAACATTTTTTTGGTTCGTCATTATTTGTTTATTCCATGTATTCTAAATATATTTGTATTACTTCATCTTTTATTTTTGTTCGGTTTTTTTTTCTCATTTTTTATTCATGTTTGTTTCACCTACCGCCTTTGTACTTACTTTTTTCCTGTGTACTTTTTTGCAATATGGTTGTCTCTATGTTCGTATGATTTTTCCAAACTTGAAGCGATTTGTTTGGAAATGTCAAAATAAGTAATGACAAATAAAGTATTGGAAGCAAACTATCTATTCTGCACTATTGAAACAAATTCGAAGGT
>BQKZ01009256.1:0-10549 GCA_036244855.1 Temnopleurus reevesii
CCGTATTTTTTCGCGATGTCAAAATATGACATTGGATTCTAAAAGTAAGCCGGAAATATATTGCCTTCCAAAATAAAGTATTTGTTTTTAGTTTTTATATGCAAATTTCACTGTAAAGTTAAATTAACCACCAACATGTCATGAGTGTTCGTAGCAAAACTGCTACTGTTCTGCGAGTGGAAAACAAAGGCACAATTTCAACACCAACACCAACACCAACACCGAACGTGAAGTCACAATTTTCCCAATCCCTAGGGGTTATAGTATTGAGAGATAGGAAAATTGCCTGTGAATCATCAACACCGACCGTGATCCTCGGTTCAGCAGACGACATCCAACACCAGCAATCAACATGAACGACCGGAAATACGTCAGAATCTTGAGAGGTCAACCCCAACACCGACAGACTTCAAGTTTGGTGTTGAGGCTGGTGATTGTGTTGATGAGACTGGTGTTTGTGTTGCTGCAACACCAACACTAGTGTTCAACACCATGAAGTCACCCAAGGTTACTATTGCAATAGGAACTTATGTTTTTCGGCCAAATGTTAATCTGTCACAACAATTTGTATCATTATATTTACACATGTTTTGTGTATGGAGCTGTCGAGACTTGTATATTTGTGAAAAGAAGTTACAGAAATAAAACAATATAATTTTCTTTCAATTTCAATCAAGACTGACACATTACCTATTCAAAACTTTACATATGAGAGCATGACCCTTATTTCAGAAGTACATGTAAATTTTAGCTAAATCTACAATCATGAAATAAAAATTCAAATAAAGAATATCTCCATTTCTAGTATGTTTTGTACTCCGTTGGCATGAATTGGTAAGAATATTTTTTAATTTGAATCACCATTTCAGCCCCCAAATAGTCCAAACTACACTGTAAACATGCCTCCGTTTTATAGCGCTATGCTGTTAATTATATTTAGAATATCAACACATTCTCTAAAAGGCAAGTTACATACTGTTTTATGGCCTTTAGCTGCATTCCAGGGCCTGCTGTTGAGAGTATTCTCATAAATTTGTTCAATGTAAATTTAAATTTTTCAGTTGGAGCAGCAGTTGCATCTACAGGAAAGTCTACAAAAAGAAAAAAATATCACAAAGCCTATAACTAATGCTAAACCTGGTATGAACCCAAATCGTTCACAACCTCCCAATCTACTGGATCACCAGACACTTCTATGAATTATTCAACTGCTTCAACAACATTGTTCCAGGCATCTATTTAGATTCATCTCTTAATTTCCCTTTGCTATTTCCCTACAGATGGAACAACAACACCAGCAGGAAAACATGCAACCACAGTACAGCCTACTGCAGCAGTAGTTCAGGAAAACATCACAAAGCCTACAACCACTGCTAAACCTGGTATGAACCATACATCTGCCACAACCTCCCAGCCTACAGGATCAGCAAACACTTCTGGGAATGATTCAGCTGCTGTAAGCTCGTCTCCAGCTGATCCAACATTGGTATGAAATGTGTGCTTTAGGGGATATTGCTAGGAAACTTGCAATCAGTTGCAAATCAAACGCAAAATGAAACAGGAATTTTAATTTGTCCACAGCTTGCACTTTTAACAAGATGCGCATAAAACTATGGTTTTGATTGGTGCGTTTTCTATCAACTGAAACTTGCAATTTATTGTGAAGGCTTGAATGATTTTGTTCACTTTGTCCAATCCCTTTGTCCCTTGTGCTCACAGTGCTTAAAGACACCATCCCAAGTTTCTACAGGAATACTGGTCAATGGTTTGATTAAACGATTTTAATCTTCTAAATTTTCTGTGAAAATATCAATGAGTTGATATTAGCATATTAAGTGAGTATGCATACTGCAGTAAAATACCCTTTCACAATTTGTGACTATTTCTTCACAATTTATGACTATATCATTTATCATTTGATCTTCTCAATTTAACCTTCATATGTTTATGGCTGAGTCATTATGTACATGTATATTTATTTTCACGAGGGGTGGTTAAAAAAAGACAATTTCCTCTTTGGTTCTTGGAATAAAAGCAATTCATTCCTGCCTAGAATGATGTACAGAATGATAATGAAACATACCTTTTGAATGCAGTTGAATTGAAAAACGAAACACTAACACTTACATGTGTAAATGGAAAATTACATACTTTTCAGGCCACAGAAGACGGCATCACAGATGGAACAACGGCTACAGTCAACCCTGATGAGAATGATTCCATAGCAACAACCACACAAGGAACCGGAGATGAGTCAATACCGGACTACTATGAAATGTGTCCATCTAGTCTACCATGTAACATGCTTGGTGCTCAGTGTCTAAACTGCACTATGGATTCATCTTGTGTGTATGGCAGGGAATACAATACAACGTGTTACCCCAAGCACGGCCTGGATTGTATCGTAAGTAATCTTCTTTGATCAGATGTTTTCGATAGTGTGCATTTGGGGCTGCATAGAATTTGCAATTTAAACTAATTTGAATGAACTATTTCCCTTTTTTACCCGTAATTTTGTGGAGAGTGGGTTGTAATTGAAAGCCCCTACTTAAAAATATGTCTGACATTGACAGCTAAAATTTGAATGTTAAGATGCAACACAGGAAAAGTGCTTGATGATCAACTCTAACTTGATATCCTTAAGAATGTCTTGTAACACACTCTTAAGAGAGTGTGGACTCCAAGCCCTTATGATTAGTTTGATCGCAATCTATTCAATTCAGCTGTTGCATGTCTAACCGTACCATTAACTTTTTCTCTACTTTCTCATGGCTCTTTACCTATACAGAAGACCTACCAGTGTAGATATTGCTACCAGACTGAGACTTGGCAGCAGTCCTGTACCCCAGCCAATAATTGCCAGGTGTATGCATGTCCGAGACAATACATCAGGGTAAACTGTACGGTTAAAAGACTTTTTACATTGTTTTATCTTCATTCTTTCTCAGGGGTCATTACCTATACAGAAGACCTATCAGTGTAGATATTGCTATCAGACTGAGACTTGGCACCAGTCCTGTACCCCAGCCAATAGCTGTCAGGTGTATGCATGCCCAAGACAATACGTCAGAGTCAACTGAACTGTTTAATAGTTTTTTATATTGTTTTTTCTTCATTTTTTCTCAGGGCTCATTACCTATACAGAAGACCTACCAGTGTAGATATTGCTACCAGACTGAGACTTGGCAGCAGTCTTGTACCCCAGCCAATAATTGTCAAGTGTATGCACGCCCTAGGCAATAAATCAGGGTGAACTGATTTTAGAGATTTTTTACATCATTTTTTCTTCATTCTTTCTCAGGGCTCATTACCTATACAGAAGACCTATCAGTGTAGATATTGCTATCACACTGAGACTTGGCAGCAGTCTTGTACCCCAGCCAATAATAATAACAATAATAATAATAATAATTGAATTTATATTTAGCGCTTTTTCCAGAGGATACAAAGCGCTGCATAGATGAATAACTGGCAAGTGTATGCATGCCTGAGACAATACTTCAAGGTCGACTGTAATGTTAGTTTTTTATGTGTTTTTTTCTTCATTCTTTCTCAGGGCTCATTGCCTATACAGAAGACCTACCAGTGTAGATATTGCTATCAGACTGAGACTTGGCAGCAGTCCTGTACCCCAGCTAATAACTGCCAGGTGTATGCGTGTCCGAGACAATACATCAGGGTAAACTGTACTGTGGATGAAGATGTATTCTGCTTAGGTAAGAATCTTGATTCTCAAGGTTTTTTTAAAGAGAGAAATACAGTATGTAGATTGTTTCACAACTGGTATGCCGCCCTCACCTTCCCTAAATTCTGGCTCAGATTTTAGGGCTTTTGTTAGATCCATAAAGCCTTCCATAATCTTCCTGGCTGGACTTCCTCATGCTATAATCCAACATACCCTTATGTGGTATTCACTTGCCTGCATTGTCAGTTTTTGTTCAATTGCTGTACATGATGTGTAATTATGTCAGACAGTACAGTGAACAGGTGAATTTCTGCACAGACTTTTATTTTGGGGGATGTGACATGGAAATTTTGAATTTTCACCTTCCTTAAAATGACAGCATTTATATTATCATGTTTGCTGCTTTCATTTTCTTGTTAAAGATTACTACCAGTAATTGAAAAATATTTTATTGTCTCCCGTTTCTGCCAGGCTCAAGGAATTTTCACAAGAGAAAACATTGCAACTGGACTTCAGGATCAAAATGGTCAACAGCTCTGATATTGAGGTACATATCTGGTTATTCTCATTTCTCAAATCCCCTCACGTCTCTCATAAAAACAGAGTTAGGGGTGTTACTTGAAAGTTGGAATAAATTGTAAATCCACTGCAAATCAGTGCAAATTAGGCATGTATTTTCATTTGCGCACTTTGCGTTTGACAAGATGAAACAATGGTTTTGACCGGCTCACGCTAATCAGTTGCAACTTGCGGTCAATTTCAATTCTCTAGCAACACCCCCTTAGGCAGAGGGATTCGGTTCTTTTTTTCCTGAGCTAAAAATATCGCATAAATCTTACAGCAAGAACTATGTGATAACATGCCAGCCCTAAGATTCTTTTAATTTTTTTTGAGGATGCTACATCCACCTTTGTTTTTTGCTTTCATATATGTATAACAAACCAGTAATCACTCGATATTCATGTTTACATTTCACTCTACAGTATAACCCTTGGAGGCTTTGGAGCAGATAGATTCTACCTTGGGTACTGGCAGTCCGGTCTAGGGAAACTATTCAGCTTTGGTGGAGCTGGTGTTTGGACGTTGATTGATGTCTTACTCATTGCGGTTGGTTACATCACTCCATCCGATGGCTCACACTACATCTATTAACCAATCAGGTTGGCTGTTATAAAAACATGACTGGAAATCAACAGCTGACTTGAAATTAACAGTCACAGAGGCTCCAAGTGCAATTATGAAATATTGTTAATGTTTTAAAACAGAACTACAGTCAAATATGTCGATAAAGACCACCCAAAGGAGATAGAAAAAGGGGGCTTTAGCAACTGGTGATCCCAATAGACAGATTCATTAAGATGTAAAATGTGTTCTAGGGAGTCAAGAAAGGTGGCCTTCAGAAACAGGTGGTCGTTATATACAGGTGGTTGCTAGAGCAGGATTGACTGTAGATGGATGACAAAAACAGCTTTCACCATGTAATGGTGGAGAGGAAGAAGATTTGTCCAGCATTCGACCCAGCAAGATGTTCGAAGAGCCCGTTAGTGTGCCACACTTTAAGAAGAAGGAATAATTCAATTTGAGGAGATTGCCAATTCTTAATTCCTGATGAAGGGCTTGTCAAAGTTTAAAATTGGAAAACATCTGGGGATAGCAAAGATGCCAACCTTCCGGAATATGCAAGACAGAAACTAAATTGCGAATCACCAAACTCCCCAATTCAAAATAACATTTTTTTTTCAGGATAGATACCTACCCCCAACAATGTGAGCAGACAAGGCAAAGACTTTTAGACATAGTAAACCACTTCATTCAGGCTTTCACAATAGCTAGATACACACGTTGTGCGACGCCTGTTCGACATATTTTCGCAGAATAAGAAAGGCAATCTTTTGTTACAAGCTAATTTGAATACTTGAATGAAGTTGTTCACTTTCCCCTTCTGCTCACGGTACATGTATATTCAGGGGGCCTATTGTATTAAACTTTTTGCCATAGAAACTTCTTGAAGAAAAAAATTCAGCAAAAAAAAAAATAACAACTTCACTGACTTTTACATAGAGCAAAAAACTATGACAAAAAGTTTTAGGCCCCAGGAAGGTACAGTGTAGGTATAACCAGTGAGTGCAGAAGTGGATGAACTGTATTCTATGACTTGATAACCACATGCAAATGTGTTTAGAACCATGTTGAAGTTTTCATTGTGCATTTAGAATGGATATGTTCTCTTTGGTGCATTTGATCAGTATATTTTGGTGAAAGTGTCAATGAATGTTGGGAAATTATGATGTTAAATTACTCTTTGTATGTATCTAGGTTTAAAAGTCAAGTTTTGTTTGTTGCATTTTGTTAGATATCAATTAAAGATTTTCGCCATCCTGCATAAATAATGAGAAAAGCAGGTAAAATGCTATGCTGGTTCATAGCTAAATGGATGTATAAAATGTTGCTTACGCTTGTATCAGATTTGTGTTTTATGAATTTTTTATATTATCATTCTAACTCTTCATTGTTTATAGAGATGTGACACAACCATTTAAAATGGAATCAGTACTTAATTTTTGCTTTTCTGTCACATTTTAACAGTTATATTTTGTACATACTTTTTATCTTGTGATAGAGGGGGTTGGTCAACCAATTTTATTTTAAACTAAAAGGGCCACCCCGTTTTAGACAAATAAAAATTAATAAATAAATCAACGAGAATTATTTTACTCTACCATGATAGTACAGTGAAAACGCGTTATGGGAAATTCCTTTACCTATTCTACAACTTTGTACAGATGATTTAAGGTTAATGATAATTTCTAGTTGTGGTAAAAATTCAATGACAGAAATGGTTACAAATTCACCAGAAGACTTCTCAAGACAGAGAAAGTTTATCCAAGCCAAAAATGCATTTAATTTTAAGTTCTTGAAATTCAGCTACTGAGGAAATCATCAGGATCATGGTATTAAATAATTGGCATGAGAATTGCCACTTTCCTAATGTTTATGTGCATATCACTCTTTTACATTATATCTCTTTGAGCATTCACTTCAATTTCAGGCTTGAAAATATATTGGTAGGCACTTATGGGTCTCACATAGGAGACAGCGCGCGCGGAAGTTAGGCTACCTTCGCGGGTGGACGTGATTCTTTGATCGCCTCCGCTCCTTTAAAAAAATACCGTTAATCTCTAAAACCTCCCTCTACATTCATCTCACTTTGTACGTTCGCCCTTTCGAATTCCTCTAGACATTCGCCATTGAAGAATCCCGTCCGCGCGCACGCTGTCTCGTATGTGAGACCCATAAGTGCCTACCGTCTATATTGGTATGAAAGGAGATATGGATCGGTAGTGGAATGCCAAGTGGAATGCCATAGGATTCTGGCAAAAAGTAGAAAAAACTCAATTGGTACTTTCACATGTTTTGTATGTCTGTATATTGTATTTATTCAAATAGGAACATGGATATGCAAAATAAATATTCAATTGAAAATAGTAAGAAAGGTGTATGTCTTCTTTTGCCTAAGCTCATAAAAATACATCAGGGGCCGATTGCACGAAATGATCTTTGCTAAGACGTCTTTGTGCCACCCGTTTAACACAGAGACAAACATGGATACGGCTATGTTAAGGGGATTGAGCAGGAATTTAAGACGTCTTAGCAAGAAAAGGATAGCTAAGACCATTTTGTGCACTTGGTCACTGGGTTCCAAGAATTTACACTGCAACAAAATTTGGGTACAGCTTGGTAGAAATAGGGTTAAATGATAAATGAGACTTTTTCCTGAAAAAAAGGCTCTCCTGTTATGTGAGATAAGTACTTGGAACCCTTTGGGGAGTTGCTAGAAAGTAGCAGTTGATCAGTAGGCACCAATCAAAATAGTTTCATGCATGCCTTGTGAGTAGCATAAAGTGCACAAATAAAACTTCATTTTAATTTGCTACTGATTTGCGATCAATTGCAACTTTCTTCTAAAAGTGTAAGAGCAGAATTGCTGCTCACACTTCTGATTCAACATCATATAAGGAGCCAATCACAGTGAATTGGCATCATTATATGGTCGTTCAAAATATTTTGAAATCCAGCTTTAGACAAGTTGTTCTTCTGTGTCTGTGAAAATTTGATAGAAGAGGTTTAAATCAAATGTTTTTGCTGACTCAAAGAGAGCAGGCAGGGGGCAAAATGGGTAAAATTTCAGTTCACTCTTCACCTATGGGGCAGCCCATACAATAAGCATACACATGCTATATGACTACAGGAATCCAAGAAGCATCAATGCATTTGAACAAAGAAAAACTTCTGTTACAAATTCCTCTCCAAAACTGTTGCGTGTTGTTATGGAAGGATCAGTATCGGTCTGTACTAGCCAGTTGATGATCCACATCCACTCTTGTGCAGATGAATAAGCAACATTTCCCTCAACGAATTTTGCAGCAGCAGTTGAAAAATAAATATTTCTATCGATCAAGATTGAACTTGTATGAAATAATACCTGCATCCAATTTTTTTTTCAAGTCCAATTCTGTGCAGTTCCTCAAATGCACTCAGCTGGATACTACCTAATCTTCTTTCCTTTCAACTTCTGCCTTTTTGCAAGCTTTTCTTTCAGTTTCTGCGCTTTTGACAGCTGTCCTTTTGCTTTATGCTTTCCAGGGGTAATATTTCTTGGTTGATCACTTCCTTGATGCTTCTTTTTACTTGGTCCAGTTTTGCTTGTGTCTTCCTCATCAGGATCCTGCAGAAACAAACATAAAGAGAAGATAAAAATTATAGATGTTTGTGTACTCTATTAACAAAGGTTGTTCTTGATAACCCCAACGATTTCTCGAGCCTTCCCTGACACAGCAACATCTAATGCATGCAAATTGGATTATTAGAGTTCAAATTGTGCAGATTTAGAGAATACAGTCAAAACTCATTATAAAGAGCATGGATATAACGAGCTCTCGTTATAACAAGGTAATTTTCCTGCAGTGCACGACAAGCCCACTTGCCCGAATGCCCGGGGCGACAAAATTGAGTCATCTGTCAAGCAAATGAAACTGTCACTTGCCCGATCGGGCAAGTGATGGTATTAAAGTCTAATACATAAACAGTTTGGTCTGCCCATAAAATCTTCATTATTGGGCCATATCCAGTTGCAAGAGCTAACATTTGACGAACTTCAGTGACAACAAAATCCAATTAGATTGATGTGCAGCTGCTTTTGTTTGCTTGATTGTGTTTAAGGCAATATGAATTTTTGTTCAGGCAAGTGGTGCAAAAAATTCTTGTAGCACCCTGGACCTGGTCCCCACTCTTTGTATTTTATTGTATTTTGACCCTGATATATCAAGGTTTCAATATAAAGAGGTAACTCCTCTGGTTCCAACGACCTCGTTTTAACGAGGTTAGACTGTACCAGGAAACTATGTATGATGGCAAGAAACATGCGTAAATTTTAATCTACAAGTACACCCACAAATTCAACATCATTCCAAATCTATCCACCTTCATCATCCGTAGGTGGACCCCAAAATAAGGGATACAGGTTTATGTTAGCAGATATACAAAAGGCAATCTATTAAGTTATATCACTTTCTCTAAATCAGTTTTTGTATTCACTATATTATTTTACTTGCAATGCTTTACCTTTCCTTCAAGGATGAGCTGCTTTCGTTTGTGGATGACTTTCCTCTCTCCAAAGTCCAGCTCTTCAAGTTTCTGGATTGAAAAGCAAGAATTAATAAAACTTATTCATTTTTGTATGAGGTAAATTGGATGAAATCACAAGAGTTGTTGCCTAAGAAATATTATTTAAATCAATTATACAGTGAAACACCATTATATGGAGATGTGCTAGACAAATAAAAATTTATCCTGTTACATTAGGAATCTTGCTATATAAAGAAACAAAATAAACCAGTCTTGGGACCAGAAAATGACATTACTACATCAGCATCCAAAGACTACGCATTAATAACTTTACACCATCTTGAACTAGAAATTCTTCAAAGAAACTAGACAGTGAAGAAAAGTAGAGCTTGCATGGTGTAGTAAACATTCAAAGAGGTTTGCGGTTGCACAATGTGGTGTAGGGTTATCTTTCAAGAAATAGTCCTGAAAAGGACTGAGCAAAAGCTCAAATAGATTGAAGAAAAAAACACGACGTTCCAAGTAGAATTAACTAGCTCGTCTTCAGGTGAAGGAATCACTAGTGAGAGACCCACGAGTGCACTAGAGTGGTGAACTAGACAGGTTTCACATGAAAATCCATCTGTTTAAAGAACTATAGTGAGGGCTTTTATTGGGAGCGGTTCATTTTGTTCACTTTATTTGTGCAACATGCTCATGTTGAAAGACATTGATAGATAATACAATATCAAGATTTAATATCTAAAATAACAATTAAAAAAAAAACAGACTTACCATTTCTGCTTTACTCTTTGCAAGAGCGACCTCGTTGAGGAGAGGAAGTACATTCTTTTCTGGTACTTTGTATTCAGACATCTTGGCATCTAAAAAAAATAGAAGGAAAGAAAATGTTTTTCGAAATGTTCGTTCAAATTCACTGAAAAATTGCATTATTTTCTATCTTATGAAAAACATCAAATACAAGTCAAATAATACACAAGCACAAACTAACTATAAAATCACTCTGTGCCAGAAAATGAGCCTACAGGCACCTTCCTTAAAGGGGAATTACACCCAGACAATAATGTACTGTCAGTAAATGATGAAAAATCAGATGAACGAACTGTGAAAATTTGAGCAAAATTGGATAATCCGTTCAAAAGTTATGAATTTTCAAAGTCATCATTTCCACCTGTGCTGGGCATCCTTGAAATGGCATGCGTATAGCTAATTAGCATAATCTGTGATGTCATACATGGA
>BQKZ01009257.1:8687-25602 GCA_036244855.1 Temnopleurus reevesii
AAGTACATCAGTCATATTACCAACATATTTGTTTATTTGATTACATACCAGCGATTTAGACAGATATGTTGCCAGATTTTCCAATGTTGAAATAATGAGAACCGCGAATACGCCAAACCACCCGAGAGGTTTGAATACAAATTATACTTCTATACCCCGCTCTTAAATGTTATTTTGTGCTTGATATTCAAACATTCTTAAGTTTGTGATAGGACGCACAATATCTATCTCGATTAATTGACACCGGTAATTAATAGGCGGATTTACAAATAGAAGCAAAATTTATGTGATCTTCATACACAAAGGTTGTTCTTGACGACCCGATAGCTTGCCCGAGGTGTTAGGCTTGCCCGACATAGTAATAAGTAAAAACGATGAAGCGACTGCGTTTATTTGAATTATGTAAAAGAGAAATGAATAAATTCAGAACGCAAGTGATGACATAGTCTTCTTGTAAAACGATTTAAATCTCAAATAAGAAAGAAAGTCTCGCTACTCTTAAGGTACCACGACACGAGACGAAAACAGATATAAAAATCCATTACGTAACTAAAGGACTATGTCTTCTCTTGCATTACTCATTATATAATCTTGCAATTGATTGCATCTCTTTGATTTTGTCATAGACCTACGAAAACATTTATTTTAAGTTTAATTGCACCTTTTATGTCACAGGCCCAAGAGCCCGCAAAGCGAGCCTACCCCCCTAATACGTTTAAATTTGTACCAGCATGACCAGAGGAATAATGAGGTAGCATTTGAAATATTTTTTATTCCAATGTTCTGTTTGCAATTTGATAGATAAATATTCAAGATTCAAGATTCGGTTTTTTTTTTCATTTTCCAAACAATAATACAATATTAATAGATGCATCACATAACAACATAATTGTGAACTTGGAAGTACGGATACGTACGGATAAGTAAACCAAAACCAAATTCACAGATGCATCAAATAACAATATAACTGTGAACTTAGAAGTACGGAAATGTTATTTAAAGATGATAGGTAAATGAAAAAAAAAATGAAATCGGAACCAGCTTGAAGCTAAATTGAGTTGCATAGGAAGTAAAAATGAGTGAATAACTCGGTAACAATATGCATTTGAATTCTTAAGTGCATGCAGACCACTTCTCAAAGCGAATAGTCGGCTATTTCTCGTTCACATTCCCTCAATACCTTCTAAACGATCTATTGACTTGCATGCATTTATTTAATTGATTCCAACTATAATGATAAAAAATATTTTTGCTCGAATTGATATTGGAGATTATATTTCTGACATATTTAATAGTAAATGGAGAGTGAAATGGGTCTATTTGTTTTGTACGGAAAGAGTCAGGAAGCGCTGTAAGCATTGCAAATATCATTTATAATAAATGATGCATTTGAATAGTAGTTGTTTGTTCACCAAGTATTAAAAGTAAAAGAAAGGTATAATAAGTAAACGGAAACTTAGGTTTTTAACCTTTAAAAATCTGCATATTTCGTTTCATTTATGAGTGATGGGTACTGATGAGGATTATAAAGACGGAAGTCAAACTGATATGAAAGCAGATCCATGGTTGATCTTCAATTCTTCATTCATTGAAACCGAGCTCTTCTTCGAAAAAAATCCTTCATATACACCAGCAGAGATTTTACTGCTAACAAAGATGTCAGATTTTCTTATGTTGCACGTCAATTCTACGCACAAGTCTGAGCAGAGACAATTTTGAAAATTTTGCTTATATATTTTTGCAATTTAGGCCATTCTATTGAAGTTTCCGGGTCTCATTTTGGAGCCGTCTGTGAACATCGAATATTCTGCAATCAGCTGCATTAGTTTTGCACGATGGTTTATGTGTTGTTTGTTAACCGTCTGTTTATCGGCTGTCTCGCAGCTGTCGTGGGAATTCCTGGAAACTGCATCACGATCATCGTCTTCAAAAGACAGGGTATTAAAAACGCTACCGATGTCACTTTCATTGCCCTGGCCGTCATCGATCTCCTTGCCAGTTTCGTCAATGCTCTGAAGATCCCGATAGCCTTTTATCGCGACGAACACCCATGGTCATGCTGGGTGGAAATGATAGGCACTCGAAGCTTGGTCTACATGGGTTGGTTCTTGACGATCTGGATAGCGATCTATCGTTACCAAGCTGTCTGTAAACCATTCGATAGACGAATAGGACGACGAGCTTCGGTCTGGATCGCCATCGGATGCTCAACCTTCGCGTTTGCTCTCCATGTTCCTTTATTCTTCGTAATTAAACCTCAGATCATTGGCGGCCAATTTGGCTGTATTGTCAATGGCAGCGTTTCTTGGGGATCTGAGGTTTTCTCCAAGTCTCAAGCGATCCTGTTCTTTGCATCAGCTCTGGGTGTGACATTTATCTACTTTCGAATCTACAAATTCATCCGAGCTCATCAGCTGATTCGTCAAAGTATGACCTCACCTCAAGCTGGGGGAAATAATGCTACGGGCTCTGCATCTTTACCATCAATTAGTGCAGACATGTCGACCTCAGGTGTCACACTCTCAATATCTCCAGAGTCTTTGGGAACTCAAGATCATGGGGCGGGCATCGAGACATCGGAAGCACCTGCAAATGAAGCTTTAGACAAGAAAGAGGAAAGAAAGATCTCACCAAGGAAGCCTTTCCGGAAGAAGCCATCGGACCATAAAACCACCCGGGTCGTCATCATAATCACTGTCATCTTCTACATTCTTTGGCTACCCAGCATCGTGCTCGATCAGTTTGGTCATGATTATCTCACACGCGGTCTATTTTACCTTGTCTATTTATTCTATCATTCTAAGTACATCAGTCATATTACCAACATATTTGTTTATTTGATTACATACCAGCGATTTAGACAGATATGTTGCCGGACTTTCCGATGCTAAAATAATTTGCATGTGTACCCAGTATAGTAGTTAAGAACATTATTCAGACCAGGGCCCTATTTCATAAAAGAAAATGAATTGCAACTCCATTTACAATAGATCAGGAACAAGTATTGAAGACTTGCGTTTATACTCCTCTCAGTTGCGTTTAATCGCATTTTTTTTCTGAAAAAGAGAATAAATGTCTCTAGATGTCTTTTGCTGAACAGCGCCATCTTTTGATGAGGGCTCAGCTCAAATACATTTTTGTTCAACTATGGAATCTGGGATGAGGAATACAAAGTTTTATCACAAGATGCAACTTATGAAGGACGTTTCGTCAACTCTTGTAAGTGTTGACAGTTTTGATAAAATCCTAGGGCCTGTATTCTGATAGCGAGGTTTAAGTTAACCCAGGTCTAAGTCATTGTCATTTGACAAGCAGAATCTATCTATGACTGTTAATAAAAGAGGGATCATCGAAAAAAACAACCACTAAGTCGCTACAGAAAAGCCTTTCCTATTCACCACTAAGTAAGTTAAAGCACAATCATCTTTGTCGTACTTAAAGTGGACTTACTGAGAATGACCAGACAAACTATAATATTTCTAGGTCAAAGGAGAAAATGAGGTCATATTTCTAGACTTATTTGCCCCATGAACTGTGTAATTTGTGTTCCATGTTAAAAAAAGTAGTACAAAACAAATTTCTCGACAGACCGATCCATTTAATTCTAAATGGTAATGGGGGCATCCACACATTTTTGGGCCTTCTTTTTCCCTCGATTAAGGAAAATGTATTCTACTGTCATTCGCCACAGGTAGTCTCATTTGATCTCAAACGTTAAAGCGTGTCAATACTTATTTTTTTCACAATACATTACTTGAAGCGTGGAGAAATTGATTCAAATCACAAATTTATGTTCACAAATGTAAGAGAAAAACAATACATGCATTACAATTTAGAAATCTACTCAAATGAGTTTTACGTCGCTGTACAGTTTTGTGCAATTATTAAGATTGCTTGATTTTCTGTGCTCATAGTTTTGGGTTTGGTAATAATATAATCAAAGTTCAATGTTGGATATACCTTAGTTTTGAAATAACAGTGAATTATGTTGGAAGGTTAGAATTTAAGAAATCAACAAAGTATTATTAGGAACACTGTATATTGTTTCGTATTCTAATATCTTAAAATGAAGTGATTTGATTAAACTAACAAAACATAAAGAGGATAGATAATACTACATAGAAAAAAGAGAGTGTTGTGTACATTGAAATATAGGATTATAATGGGGGTATGCTACGAACATGATATACTGCTAGTTTCTTAAATACACCTTTCTTTGTCATTACATGATCCATAAGGTGATCACTGGTTTTCCGCGACAAGTCTCTTTATAATATCTTTGGTTTTATTTATCTGTCTTTGTTTGTTGATTGTTATTTTTTCTTCGACTACCGACCGTTCAGAAATGAGGTGACCTTCTGATACCTCACGAGTAAGGGAACGAATCAATTTTCTTCGCAGTCCCTTTTTAAAACGATCGGCAACAAAACAGGGCATTTGAATAACAAGCACCTTGCACATACGGTACTACAGTGAATAATTCGCATTTATACATTTTTATTGGAAACGCAAGTTCAATGCTAATTGTAGGTTCATATGTTCAAAGATCGTACGTAGTAATTCAATGTGTGACGTACAGGGTTAGGTAACGTGACACGCGAGTCAATATCTTCGTGTTCTGTCAATCTTTGTAATTATGTTACACCATGGACATACTTGTATTTACTACCGACAATTCGTGTTCATTTGAAGTCGGGGATCCGGCGACAGATTTTTAAAGTGCTCACTGAATTCAGAAAAACAGGGGCCAATTGCACGAAATGGTCTAAGCTATCTTCTTGCAAAGACGCCTGAACTCATTGTGCCAATGTCAGACGAAAAAGGTATCAAATTTTGTGTCTGGCACAAGAAGTTGAGAGGTCTTAGTAAGAAGGGAATAGCTAAGACCATTCTGAGCAATTGGCCCCTGGTTGTTGCGATCAGGGATGAATTATTTAGGCAAGATCTTGGCTCAAGCGGAGAGAGCAGTTATTGCGTAAGATGATGAGAAACGAAAGTGTTTTTGCAGTCAAATCTGTTGGTGTATCTTCAACTTCCAAGAAATAAAGATTGTCGGCAGTCAATGTTCAGAAAGCCCAGAGTTAACCAATTTTCCATGAAACGATATGAAGAGAACATTAGATTATTCATGTTAAATTGAAGATCTTTCAAATGTTTAAATGTCCAAATTGTGGTATCGTTCATTGTCTGAAAAAAATAAGCGATTCTTTCCGTTGTGGATCTATTGTTGTAAATCATACCGGAGCTTTTCCCCTCGGAGATTAAGATCGTATGCCATTATCAAATTAGTGATTCCAAAACATTTGTGCTTCATTCCCATACATGAAGCTGCTAAGAGTAATTGGAGCCTACTCTCAGCTCGTCTCCCTCATCTCACTAAATTTTCCGTCCCTCGTGCATTCTGTAGGGGTGTATAGAGGGCGGAGTGGGTGGTTGACCCCGTATACCGTATGATTTATGAAAAAGGAGAGGAGCGAGAGAAAAGAAAAATAGGAGAAGAAGACAAGGGGAAGGAGGAGGAAGAAGAGAAGGAAGATGATAATGAACAAGATGAAGGAGAGGAGGAAGAATAAAAAAGGAGAACACAAGAGGGAAGAAGATAATGTCAAAAAAAAAGAAAGAAAGAGAATGAAGAAGTATGGGGACGACGAGGACGAGGAAAGGAAGAAGAGGAGTAGGGGAAATCAGAAGACTTTTCTTTTTCAGTGGGCGAGGTTAGTTCCTCATGCTGACGGACAGAGGTACGTAGGGTGATATTAATCATGTTAGTGTGTGTGTGTGCAGGGGCCGCGGAACTGCGGGGGAAAAGGGGGGGGGCATGGCCCCGCACTTTTTCAGATAATACGTGCACGCCTATGGGAGTGTGTAAAAATGCTTATCCACAGCCCCCACTGTGGCAGCCCATCCACTTTTCAAAACGTTCCGTGGCCCCTGGTGTGTGTGTGTGTGTGTGTGTGTGTGTGTGTGTTTGTTGGGTGGGGGTATCAATTCTTCTAGGAGAACTGAAGACCCTTTTTGAGAGGGGCATGGGAATTTTATAATTTATTCATTCAAACTTCATAGTGATATATAATCAACATTCTGCTTATATTAGTGGTATGTAGAAATTAATTTTTGGAGGTATGTACAAATTAATTCTTTTAAGAAGTGGCAAATTGTTACCGAAAAGTAATTATACTCTTTTCATTTTTTAATTTTCTTTATTGCAATCCAAGTCGGCTAAAGAAGCTCTGAATATCCTCGCCCCTGTTGACATACAAACCTACATATGCAGATGTCTGAAGTTTTCTCTCCACAAAATGTTCCTTCCCCCGTGAAAGTATATACTTTCATTTGATTAATGTGATTTGAGCTATGAATGTGGCCTTTTCGATGATAACAGAAACCGCTGATTTGGTTAACATTGACCTTCAAAATGATTTCGACATGCCCACTCAAAAACGTACATTCTAATATCACGATTCTCATGTTTTATTTATTTCGAATTAAGCGTTAACATTGGAGGGAAAACCACTCGCCTCTCCTTACAAACTTAGAAAAAATTGCACCATTGCACCTTTAAAGATGCAAAGTAATACTTGGAGCAGTTTAAGGTTGCAATATTGCATCCTATTTTTTTTTTCATAAGAGTGCAATATTTCTCAAAATAGGGTACATGCAGGTAAAATAAGACTATTAACGACATTTGCATAATTTGCATGAAGATGCATAAAAATAAATCCGGCAAACCTTGTTCTTTTTAATTTAAAACTATTTACCCTCCATTTTTTAGAATGTTTGCGATCATCAAATAATGATATTTACAATTAATATGCAAATAATGACATCGTCACAGAAGTCCCATACGGTATTACCTGCATGTGCAGGTAATATGAGACGAAACATGATAGACATGGTAACTATGTTAAAATGACAATGTCAAGTCTTAAATTTACATTTTTTCTTTTGGAGATGTTTGACTATTGAATTTCAATATAATCATTTAAATCTGATACATATAGAAGACGACCAAAAGGTGAACAACAATTGCACAATACATTTTGTTTCATGTTTTTGTTTGAGGATGGTTAAGTGTAATTTGCTTTTCTACATCTTTAAAAATGTAATCCTAATTGCCTTAAACAATGGTTGTTTAAGCTATTAAGCACCGTTTCACGCATTGAACTTGACCAATTTGCATTTAATTCAACTATTATTGGCTAACATCGCGCAATCTTTTGTTTTAACACACACACACACGGACTCGTGGTGTCGTGTTCTGCATGCGCGACTTATATCTCCCCATCCAACTCCATATTTTAAGACGATTTCTTTTTTGTCACTGAAATATTCCTCCTAATTTCTTTTTCATTATGACATTTAAACTTTTAGGCACGGTTATATGTATTGGACTTGACCATTTTGCATTTCATTCAATCATTTTTTTGGCTAACATTGCCAAACATTCGCTTCGACACACACACCCACATGGACTCGTGTTGTCGTGTTCTGCACGCGCGACTCCTATCTCGCCATCCAACTCCATATTTTAAGATGATTTCTTTTTTGTCACTGAAATATTCCTCCTAATTTCTTTTTCATTATGAAACGTAAACTTTATGCATCTTCTCATGTAATGAGTTTGCCCATTATTTCAATTTAATTCTGCCACCTTCGGTTCATATATATATGTAGCTCACTCTGAATTCACCTTACAATACACAAGGTATCGATGGCCTAGTGGTCTAAAACTAGACCTACAAATGTTCATCCTGCGACCCGGCCGGGTTCGAATCTGGACCAGATATATTTTTGATCTTTTACTATTTGAAGATTTCTTTCTTTTTTTTCTCAATGAGTTTCTTGTCATGATGTTTTTTCATCAAATGTAAGCTTTTAAGCACCGTTTCACGCATTGAACTTGACCACTTTGCTTTTAATTCAACTATTATTGGCTAACATCGCACAATCTTTTGTTTTGACACACACACACACGGACTCGTGGTGTCGTGTTCTGCATGCGCGACTTATATCTCCCCATCCAACTCCATATTTTAAGACGATTTCATTTTTGTCACTGAAATATTCGTCCTAATTTCTTTTTCATTATAAATTGTTAACTTGTACACACCGTTTCATGTATTGGACTTGACCATTTTGCATTTAATTCAATCATTTTTTGGCTAACATTGCCAAACATTCGCATCGACACACACACCCACATGGACCCTCGGTTCATATATAAATGTAGCTCAAGAATTCACCTTACAATACACAATGTTTCGATGGCCTAGTGGTCTAAAACTAGACCTACGAATGTTCATCCTGCGACCCGGCCGGGTTNATTCTTCACCACAATGCTGCAGCAGGTCAAGTTTTCACTTCCGCCAGGTCATGACCCAGTGCCTTTGGACGGTCTTATTTCTCTGACAAGAAAACCGAAACCTTTTGAGGTCCTAATCTCAACATGGTCTGATTAACACGATATAAACAATTTCCGAAAACTGATATTTGTCATGGACAATAGAGCCGTACGCCGTGTATTGAACTGTACGGACACAACAATAACAAGCCGGTTTTAGTTTGAATAGCATTGCAATGGAGCATTGAATTGGCGTTCAACTTAATTTTTCGAAAATAGATTATATCATGTTGATTAGAATAGTGTCATTAATGTAATTATGTACTCCCCTCAGACAGTGCAAACTAAGAAAAAGGGTGCAAATATGCACCTTGAAGAGGTGCACCTTAAAGAGTGCATCTTAAACACCCTGTTAAAGGAATACTTCCCCCTCCTAATTTCGACACGGTCTGATTAGAATAATATAATTATGTAATGCCCTCACGCAGTGCAATCCAAGAAATCTATGCCACTGTGCACCGTAAAGGGGTCACACAGGGCCCTGTAAAGCCCCGGTCACATAGGACCCCGGAAGCAACACGATTTACCCCGACTCTTTGTTAATTCACAGTTGCCTGCCTCAGAACAACGAGTCGGGTGAATCATGTTGCTTCCGGGGCTCTATATGACCAGGGCTTAAGCAATTCGATATCAACACGACTTTTTGTTCTGGGGCAGTTAACTGTGAATTTACAAAGAGTCTTGTTGAACCGTGTTGCTTCCGGGCCTCTCTGTGATCGGGGCCTTTAAAGGATAACTTCCCCCTGAAAAATCGGGTGATCCGTTCAAAAGTTATGGCTTTTCAAAGTTATATTTCCCGCACTCATGGAAATCCTTGAATTGGCAACTTTGGCATACCGTAGTCTGCGATGTCATCGTTAACTTTGTATATGATTCTATTTAAGTTGGATCGATGTCATATTTCAATTGATAAATCACCGCTATTCTTTCTGGAATGCTTGCCGAATTGATGTGTTTATATTACGGTATACTTCAACATAAAAGCAAAATTTGTCTCTGTTTCTCCAACAAGAAGAAAGTTGGAAGTTATGTATACTTATGATTGGTCTGTTATGTGTTATATCCATATAATTCCTATCCTGTTTATTTTTTCTCGATTAATATATCATTATAACAAAAGTTATTACATTATATATCATTTTACTATACATGCAGGCATTTTATGTGAGATAATGTACGATAAAAACTTGTGTATGGTTGTTTTGTATATGAATTACACTACTCAAAAAAAGTTAAGGACCACTTTTTAAAACGTACATAAAGATTTTATACAAGGTGTTTTATTTCTGAAAATACCTCAGTACAACTGTCCTAAATGTCCTTAAACACGCTGTAATCAATTTCACGCATGGGTGGTTTCAGTTGTTGCACAATGTCTCTCGCATCACTGCACATCCTGAAAAGTTGGCCCCGAGGGGTATCGGCTACCGACATGAAGTGGTAAAAACGAATGTCTGAGTGTCTTTCAGGCAGTTCAATAACGAGTGTGACCACCTCCTGCAGCAATAACGGCTTCACAGCGCTTTCTCATGGAGCTGATGAGGCGATTGATGTCTCCGATGTCCAGTGCATCCCATGCAGCCTCCCGAGCCACACCCAGCTGCTGCAGTAAAGACCTCGCTGGCCACTCCATACGCTCAATCCCCTGGCCCTCAAAGAACTCGGTCACCACCCTAGCTCGGTGGGCACGGGCATTGTCATCCATGAAAATGATGTTTTGTCCCACATTTTCTGCAAATGGCACCACTATAGGTTCAAGGACCTCATCCCTGTACCTCACTCCTGTCATTGCTCCCACTGGGACCACGTAGAGACGAGTACGGTTGGCGTAGGTGATGCCTCCCCACACCATGACGCTGCCTCCCCCATAACGGTCATGTTCTGCAATACAGGGGTCTGCAAATCTCCCTCCTGGTCGCCTCCAGACTCTCGAATGTCCATCATTGTGGTCAAGAGAAAATCTGCTCTCATCTGTGAAAAGAACTCTACGCCATTGCTGTCTGGTCCATCTGACATGCTCCCGGGCCCAGTTGAGACGAATTCTTCTGTGAGCAGGGCTGAGTGGGACACACTGAGCTGGCCGTCTGGCATGCATATTGGCTCTCTGAAGTCGGTTACGGATTGTTTGAGTGGAAACAATCACTCCAGTTGCTGCAGCGAAGTCATTGTTGAAGCGGCGTGCACTGTGAAAGCGGTTGCGGAGGCTGAGATTCGTCAAGTAGCGATCATCTCTAGGGGTTGTCCAAACTGGTCGGCCACTGCGGGGTCTCTCGGGAGTATAGCCCTGTCTCCCGGTGTCTTTGATTTGCTTTGCTAATGACACTGTGTGACACGCCCATCATTCTGGCTACTCTTCGCTGACTGAGGCCAGCTTCCAGCATCCCTAGGGCTCTGGCTACATGGGGGAGGCAGCGTCATGGTGTGGGGAGGCATCACCTACGCCAACCGTACTCGTCTCTACGTGGTCCCAGGGGGAGCAATGACAGGAGTGAGGTACAGGGATGAGGTCCTTGAACCGATAGTGGTGCCATTTGCAGAAAATGTGGGACAAAACATCATTTTCATGGATGACAATGCCCGTGCCCACCGAGCTAGGGTGGTGACCGAATTCCTTGAGGGCCAGGGAATTGAGCGTATGGAGTGGCCAGCGAGGTCCCCGGACTTAAACCCGATAGAGCACGTCTGGGACATGATGGGAAGGAGTCTCGAGCAGCTCGAAGCCCATCCACTTGGACTGCAGCAGCTGGGTGTGGCTCTGGAGGCTGCATGGGATGCACTGGACGTCAGAGACATCAATCGCCTCATCAGCTCCATGAGACAGCGCTGTGAAGCCGTTATTGCTGAACTGCCTGAAAGACACTCAGACATTCGTTTTTACCACTTCATGTCGGTAGCTGATACCCCTCGGGGCCCACTTTTCAGGATGTGCCGTGATGCGAGAGACATTGTGCAACAACTGAAACCACCCATGCGTGAAATTGATTACAGCGTGTTTAAGGACATTTAGGACAGTTGTACTAAGGTATTTCCAGAAATAAAACACCTTGTATAAAATCTTTATGTACGTTTTAAAAAGTGGTCCTTAACTTTTTTTGAGTAGTGTATGTCAATATTTTCTATCAGTGAAGGGGAATAAAACTATTATTAAAACAATAAAGCATGTATAGTTATGCTACATTAGTACAAGTTGTCAGGCATCTATATACGGGTGTAATCCTAGAGTAGTTTGTATTTTTGTAATTATACTTTGCTATCATATTATTTATTTATTTTTCCAGGGAACCTATGTTCTACAAGCTGTGTTTTTTGATCATCATGTTTCATGTGATTGTATTTCTTTGTCATACAGTAATTGTTATTTTTGTCATTATGTTTAATTTGTTGAGCTCAAGATGAATATTGTATTTTGTGGAAAATAATCTAATTGAATTATGATAATTTGTCTTTTTATTAAATCAATCATAATGTTAGTACTCCTTGCCTTTCAGTTAAAGCCCAAGTATAGTTTTGGTAAAGATGAAGAAATGTGAATTTTGGGGATGTTTATCATGACATGGAGTTCTTATGCACATTTTGAGACCATAGCATATATCATTTTTTTACGAACAGATTCGTTTTAAAAATTTGAATTTGACCGTTAAATCATATTTAGCGCCCTCTCTTGGTTATAGCATTATTTTGCTCATTATCGAGCATATACAAAGTTATTTCCGAGATGTGACAATAGAATGATAAAGAAATATACACAACAATTAAATTCTGAAATTTCCATCCGATTCTGACCATGGGAAATTGTCCTTTACCAAGAAAGAAAATATTGAAATAGCGTGGTGAAGCACCACGCTATAAAAATATGCACATTTTAGGTTACAGCTTTTTCCCAAACTCGTTCATTTTTCGCACAATCTTTTGTGCAATATGTTTATGATACTATATTTCATTTCATATAGATTTGAAGAGAAAATCTGGTTATTCGCTTTTACCAAAACTGTACTTCGGCTTTAACGATACATGGTAATGGATAGATTGATTTCAAAACAGATATTTCGATGTTCTTTTCACAAAGTATGTCAAACATTCGTTTGAATAAGTATTTAAATCCTATATGTGATTAATTCATCTTATATATCTAATGTATAAAAAGGGGATGTTCT
Organism: Temnopleurus reevesii; assembly: GCA_036244855.1. Taxonomy (NCBI): domain Eukaryota; kingdom Metazoa; phylum Echinodermata; class Echinoidea; order Temnopleuroida; family Temnopleuridae; genus Temnopleurus; species Temnopleurus reevesii. The sequence goes on from BQKZ01009257.1 coordinate 21,243, forward strand.
AGATTATATCGTATTTCTGTCTTGATATATGAAATCAAATCAAATCAAATCAAAATCGCCGGACATTGTATCTTTATTAATATGAATGCGTTTGGGTGTGACTTGTGTGGAAAAAAGTGCATGTTTTGGTACAGAATCTTATATTGATGAAAGGAGACATCGATTTGGTATTCCTATTTTTCAATATACGTGAAGAGTATCTCATTGCCTTCAATATATCGACGGGGAATTAATTCTAGACTTAAATGATTATGCTAACAGTGAGTGAAGACAAATAATAAAGATCAATCTGTCAATATTTGTGCAAAGTTATACGCTCCGTATGCTTCACAAGTTATTAAGTTTTGCTTTATACACCTCTACTAGACCCCTTAAATTGGCTACCAACATGGAAAAATCTCTATTAATTCCACATTATCCTCCTTTACTTTACAGTAAAATTAGACAATTCTTTTTTTTCTTTCAAGAAGAATGGTGGTGATCGGTGATCCCTCATTTGAAATATAATGATATTGACCCATTTGTTGTAAGTTCGTGTACAACATGCATAAGGAGATTTCCATGTATGACATCACATAATTATACCAGAGTTGACAATTCAAGGATGCCAATCACAGGTGGAGATGAAAATTTTGAAAATTCATTACTTGTGAAGGAATCATCAAATTTTTCTGATATTATGACAGGTTGTTTTAAGAGTTTACGTTTCTCATTTCAGGGTGAGTTTACAATATTAAAAAATGCAACATTGATTCACTGGTTGAATTGTACATTTATTTCTTTTCAAGAACATGATAGACACAAGATAACAACGTAAAACAATTTAAGGAGGCCAAAGTTCTATAATAAGCAACATTTGGAATATGGTCGTCTTAACAAAAACAAAGAAATTAATACACTTTCTTTTCAATAAAATTACAAAATCGAGTATGTACAAATATTTTGAAAAAAAATGAGTTGGAGAGCAAAAAAAAGTTAGTTGATATGAAGAGGAATCATGATCAAGAAATAAGCAGGGAGAAGAGTCGAATAGAGAGAAGGAGATAGGAAGAAAAAAAATGTTGTCATTCATTCAAACTATTTGTTATAAATAATTCACACCATTATGCATTGATTTAATACTTTATTTCTTATCTATTACTCAATATTGAAGTATCTATCACTGCCACACCCAAGAAAAAGAAATGTGAAAGAAATTAGAGGTATTGATTGTGTTAGATTAAAAACTCAGGGATTGTCATTTATCCTTGCTTATTAATGTCCATTTATTTATTTGCCACTCACGTGTTTGATTGCCCGTTCGGCCGTTGGCTTGATTTTAAAAGGGTCTGGTATACACAAAACGGTAGTCGGATCACAGAAAAATGCCCCAGTCACATAGAGGCCCGTAAATTCCCAGTCACATGGGGCCCTAGTTCAGATTTTAAACGATTTTTTGAAAGCGCTATATCCTCCCGATCGATCTCTTATCTTTCCATTGCTGCCAGTCCGAAAGAGGGCGCGACCCCGAAAATTCACGGGCGACGAAAAAATCAGACCTAACATTCTGGCCTTCTGTACGAAGATATGATCACGCCATCTACCGGTCGTACTCGTATACCACTGGGGCAGCGCAAATATGAAACCGTTCAAAATCTTAACTAATGGGGCCCCGAAAGCAATACAATTCAACAAGACTGTTCGTAGGCAGCTAACTGTAGACTGAACAAAGAGTCGTGTCGAATCATCTTGCTTCTGCGGTTTTATGTGACCGGGGCCTAAGCAACACATTTAAATACGATTATTTGTTTAGTTAATTAGCAGCTAACTGCCTCCGAGCAAAGAGCCGGGTTGAATCGTGTTGCCTTTGGGCTTCTACGTGATGGGGGCAGAAATTCAGGCTTCATGGGCATGAAGAAAAGAGATTAGGCCCCGGTCACACAGAGGCCCGGAAACGAAACGATTCAATACGGCTTTTTGTCAATTCACAGTCTATTGCCTCAGAACAAAGAGCCGCGGTGAATCGTGTTGCTTCCGAGGCCATATTAGACCAGGGCCGTAGACGCAGAGGGCGGATTAAGGTGGAAACAAAAAGAATTAGCAGAAGTTCGAAAAATAGGGAAAATGAGTGGTATAAAGAAGAACCACACCAAAAGTGGCTGATAAAAAGGTAAATGTATAATATACATATTATTGTCAATTATGCAGCCTTGTGAATAACTTATTTATTGTTTATTGATCAATATTTTAGCAGGGTGCCCTCATAACAAGATGTTGGTATCACGAGGGGTCCTGCTTGATAAAAAGTACATGATCATATGCAGTAACCAAACTCGGCAATGTGCATATACATAAAAACTTAAACATAACTACTTACACTAATAGCAAAACGATATAAACCATCTCCAAAATACGTTGATTATATCAGATACGTATAAAACAAGAATACATAATCAGACACATATACACACACAAACAGGATTACATTGGTTAGATATAGGGCAATTAATTGGCCAGTCTAATGATATGTTAACAGGTATGCATGTTTATCGACAACGAATTGTGTTTAATAAGCCCCGGTCACATAGGGCCCTGGAGGCAACACAATTCATCACGACTCTATGTTCGCACGCAGCCATCTGTGAACTGACAAAGGAGTCGTGTTGAATCGTGTTGCTTACGGGGTCCTATGTGACCGGGGCTTCTGGAGGTATATCTTAAACCCGTTACCTGAGGGCTCAACTATGATCCGCCGCATCCGTCTATCGTCCATAAAGCTGATTATGAAAATAATTAGTCAAATGCTCCTAAATCCTTAAATTGGCGATGCAGACATCATTTTAAAATCACTACTTTCTACGCAGATTGGCAACTTGTATCTATTCAATTTGACGAAAGTGATTTAATATGACACGATATAGACTATTTCGGCAAAATAAAGTCGGTCATGGACAATAGACCCGTACGCCGTGTATTGAACTGTGCGGACACAACAATCACAAGCCGGTTCCGATTTCAATAGCATTACAAAGGAGCATTGAATTTGCGTTCGACTTAATTTTACGGAAACAGTTTATATCGTGTTATGTTAGCATATTGTTTTAAAGCCTCCAATTGGTAAGTTCAGTAGCAATAATTCATGTCAAATATTTAACATTTTCATTGCTTTTGTATAGAGAAAGTCAACCAACACAATGCATCGAAGTACAGTACAATATTTTCTCAATTATGAATTATCCATGTAAAATTTGATCTTGTGCAGCACTGAATGTCTTTAATAATTGTGTCCATGGTTGTATAGTAATATTCTTTCACCAGTTTCTATATTCTATGCGTTTAATCAAAATGTTCTAAAAGAAAATTTGAGATTTTAGTCTGGCCAATTTAGGAGAGGAAATAGTGATTGAATTTGTGGTAAAACAATTCCTGTCCTGAATGGGTTTACACAGAGACAGACAAAGAATAAGTCATCATTTGACACAACGTCTATTCATGCCAAGGAACAAGCTTGCGATTAATAGCACATTTTAGTACATGATTTCCCATAGACTTTTGATTGATATCAATCGTACGATCGATGGGAAAGCTTGAAGACCGCACACCACCAATTATGTCAGGTGACCATTGTTGGTCAGGTGATACCGTACCAAAGATATTCATATGATTAGAAGAAATAAGAAAATAAACTAAATGGCAGATATTCCAGCAACATTTTTCATATGAGCATTAAAAGGAACTGTTGGTGGTTCGGATGAGTCCCATATGAGATGGCAAGTATTGGTCCAAATGGGATTTTAGGGCCATTTTTTCAGTCTTGTGCAAAACTCCATATCCCAACATGGTACAAGCAAATTTATAGGTAGCTTAATTTTCAGACCCTTTTGTGGGGGAATGAACTAAAAGACCACCCTTCATATTTCATGAACGTGAACAAAATAAGAAAATGTACTAAAAACTTTAGGTCTGAAAGTTACTGTTCCTATAGCACTTATGTTTGATTAATTTTCTACTTTTTACTCCTTTTTTTTTTTTTACCTACGAGTCAATGGAAATATAATTGGTGGTGTGCGGTCTTATGTTACGGGGCCCATGTCGATATGAGGACCTCGAAAGGTTTTGTCTGGCGAGTAAACATAACAAGACCATCCAAAGGCACTGAATCGAGGCCAGGAGGTAGAGAAAACTTGAGCTGTTGAAGCATTGTGGTGAAGAAGAGAAAGAGCTCCATCTTCGCTAGCCCGTCTCCCATGCACATTCGTTTACCTAGAGAGAGAGAGAGATAGAGAGAGAGAGGGAGGGAGGCAGACAGGAAGGAAGGCAGAGAGAGAGAGAGAGATAGAGGGGAGGGAAGAGAGAGAGAGAGAGAGAGAGAGAGAGGGGG
>BQKZ01009258.1:0-14841 GCA_036244855.1 Temnopleurus reevesii
GCTAGAAAAAGGGTCACCATTCATACGTAGATTTGAGCATACCTCTACAAGCAGCTTTATGAAACACTGGAAGCCTCCAGACATTCTCGCTCTAAGCTTATGAATACTCAAGAAAGTCATACAGGGCCTGTGAAGAGCCACAGAAACAAACTACTTGCCATTTTTCCACCAATTATCTTTCTAAAAAGCCATTCTAAAAGCATTCTTTGAATATGCAAAAGATAGTGGACATGCTAAACATCCCTATTCAACCATTCAAGTGAGGTGTTGCTAGAAAGTTGCGTTCAAGTGCAAGTTGCCGTTGATTGGCACACTCCAATCAGAATCCTTGTTTCATGTTGGTCTTGTTATGAGAGCAAACCATTTGAGGATGAAAGAATGCATTTCAATTTTATTTGAAACTCTTTAACAACATCCAATAAGAAATGACCTAGCTTGTTACAATATTCATTGCATGCATGATCAGAAATAAATATATAATTTTACAAGGGAGAGATAGGTTTCAGTGGACGTTTGCGATTGAAGAGTGCAGTCATAGAAGCCATTACTCAGTAACACATTTACATTTCATGCAATTACAGACCTCTGTTTGAGTTGCACTTGTGTGTTAATAAACAGGAAATAAAGTCGTAGAGTGCTTTCTTTCGTTAAGAGTCCATAATCACCTCCATTCAGTAATTGCAACACCTATTTAAGAGTTGAATTTTAAAAAAATTGCCCTTTTCTAAAAGTGCAAATATGGGACTGATACAACACAAAGGAACTTTCTTGACTACACTCGTCAATTACAAGACACACAAAAAATCATTGTGCATCTTATCAGTCACTTTCCTCTTGCACCCAGGATGAACACCGTTCATTGACAAAAGAAGGTGTCGGATTTCAAAGACTAGTGAATCTTCATGCAATCAAGGCAACAAAAAATACACACTTCTTTCAAAATACACACTTCTGTCATAGTGGATGGTGTGCTGAAGGAGTAGAGGAAATGTCCCCCTGATGCACATGACAAAATAAAATGTCCTCAATTGAGTTAACCCTATTCCAACTGGGGGGGGGTCAATTTGACCCCCCCCTCCACAAATTTTGTGATCGCGCCGCCGCGCAAATTTTTTTCACCGCGAGACTTGCTGACTTTTTACTTTCAAGTCTTGCGCAACTTTTAAGACTATTTTCGCGAAAATCGGGTGTATGGTNAGATTTGAGCATACCTCTACAAGCAGCTTTATGAAACACTGGAAGCCTACAGACATTCTCATTCTAAGCTTATAAATCCTCCAGCAGGTTGGCATGTCTGCATGTAGGGCCTTTGTGGAGCCAAAGAAACATGAACTCCCTTTTCATTTTACTAGCAAAAATATTTGGTGTAGTCTTTCTAAAAAGTCATCATTCTTTGAAGATACGGACTTACTAAACATCTCTATTCAATTATGCATGATGGGTTTACTAAAAGGGGGTGTTGCTAGAAAGTTGCAATTGATCAGTGCACACCAATCAGAATCCTTGTTACATGTGCGTCTTGTTAGGATTGCAGACCATTTGTGAATAAAAAGCTGTGTTTCAATCCACGACTATTTGCAACTTTCTAGCAACATCCCATAAGAAAAGACCTTACATCTTAGTTTTATTACATGCATGATCATAAATATTTTACATGGGGGAGGGGAGATAGGAATTAGTGGATACCTTTAATAGACCACTTCCAAAATGTATTCAAATTTTATGCACACTTCTTTGTAAAGTACGCAATGACAAATCATTTGATCACCTGATACAAAATAATTATATTTTAATAGAAGGAATTTAGATTGCAGGCAGTGGTTGTTGCTTGGTTGGTCAATGTTTGTCCAACCTACCAACCTTCATGTATGCAAGTAGAATTATGACCATTGTAGTCTCATTATTTCTTGACAGCTGAATGCATAGTTTGTCTGGGGGCAACCGTTAATAAATTTGTATACATTACGAAAGTGGTCTATTAAAGAATGTAGTCATAGAAGTTCCTTAGTTTTGGCTCCGTCACACATTTATATTTTCCAACAACTATAGGCCTCTATTGGAGTTGCTCTTGTGTCTACCTACAAAGGAAATGAACATAATAGCTGTAGAGAGCTCTCTTTTGTTTGGAGTCCAAAATACCTCAATGTGGGACTGACACAACACAAAGGAACTTCCTTGACTACACTCTTTACTTACAAGACAAAGAAAAAAAAACACCGTTCATCATTTTACTCAATTTCCTCTTGCAGCTGGGATTATCACTGGTCATTGTCAAAAGAAGGTGCCAAAACTGCCAGATTAAAAAAAAAAAGACTACTGCATCTCTGTGCAATAAAAGCAACAAAAAATACACACTTCTTTCAAAATTATTCCATATCAGAAAATAAAATGTTCTGTGATGACAAGATGATGCCTTGAGGTGTTTCAGTGTGACAAATTGTTCACTTTATCTGTTCATTTTGGTAGTCCCTAATTAAGCATTAGGAGGATCCACAAATACTTATGTTGGTAGGTATATATACTTATTCCTTTCTGAATAAGAGTTCTTTATTTTGTCCAACTTCTATGTTATTTTCATAGTACATGATGTGTTGAAGGAGTAGGGAGAATGTCCCCTTGATGCATGTCCTTAATTGAGTTAAACACAAATTAAATTTAAAAAAATTGATGTTTAAACAAATTCAATGTAACATTTCATAAAATGATGATAAAATTCTCACAAAATATCTTACACATTAACAATCATGTGTGTAGTATTCAAAGAACAAATTAAATTATATTCACAAAGAAATGATATCAGAAGCAGTAATCTGATAGTTGCTCAAAGCTATGCTTTTCATTTCAAATTCTCAATGTCATTGAGGTTTGGTCAATCATGGTAGGGGCCAAAAGTTGTACATTTGAAAGCACTGTATTAATTTAACAATAAAATGTTTAATGAATTTTAAAATCACTATTGGTTATGATTTATCATATGTCCCTACTTTTAAAACCATGGGATGTATTTTCCCAAGAATTCATAAAATTAAAAATTTATATGAAAATCATGGCTTGATGAGCATAAAAACATTCAGCATATTCTTTTTTTTTAATGTATGAAGCAAAACATTTCAGATCTACATCTGAAATCTTGTTTCAGAAAATGAGACAATTAAAGTCACATCTTTCATAGTTTCATTTGTAAAACAAAACAAGATGAAAAAATTGTCAATTTCATCTATCAGATCTGATTCTGATCAATTGCATTACCAAAACCAGTTTATTAAAAAAGTACTGAATATAAAACTAGAATTAAATTTTATTTTCATAATTGGCAATTCTTCTCAAAATATTGATGCTTGACAATAAGCTCTTTCCAAGAGCTCTCATAGGAGATAAGATAGAGAAGCAAACAAATTCCTCAGGTCAGGAATAATACCAGTGCTTATTTTTTTATCAGATCATTGTTTCATGATTTCAATTAAGTACCTTCAATTTTTTTAACAAAAATCTTTGGTTTTCAATTTTTCTCCTATAAAACATATAATCCATTATTGGTGTGTTATGAGCATCAACACATTTGTGGCATATTAAGTTACACGTAATTCATATTTAATCAATTCTTCTTTCGACCACACAAATTTGTTTGACTCCAATGCATAGACAAAAAAGGACTTGCTCACATCACTTGATAAAAAAGATGTACTTCAAATCCTGTGATTATTCACCTTAATAAAGAGGTTTGACTTAGGCAGAGTATCATGCAATTCTCAATAATTAAGCACAAGAACCAATTAGGTTCTTTGGAACTTGGAGAAAAGCTGCTCAGATGTGGTTGTCTAGTTATAACAGAAAAGTACTTCTTGTATAAAAGCAAAGCAACTCGCTACCATCGATCCCCAAATTACAAATAAGTTACAACATGGTATGATGTGTTGTATATTAAGTAAATTACAGACCAACTGTAATGTGTATATTGTTGCATATAAGAGAACAGTCACTTTTGATTAATACTTGAATTTGTAATTTCTTGGTGAGACACAATCTCAATGCTCCTCAACCAACTAAAAAAATTACTGTTTGGCAATGAAAAGAGTTAAAAATACATCTTTATTCCTATTTACAATAAATATTGCTTATTTACATAGAGAAAACACTTTCAACTTTTATGTAAAATAATGATGGCGCAATACCATGGAGAAAATGAGGGAAGCATAAAATCAGAGATCAATAAAAATTGAAAATATTCATGAACAAACAATTCATTCAACACTAAAAAAAACAGGCTGTGATTAATAGTATTTCCATAAAAGTCTGTACCAAGCAACTTGCTCTCTTTCAAATCAATTCCACCATGTAGATTTTCAAGATTTCTGACCCGACGCTTGACAAATGAATAAGGGGAGGCATGGAAGACGCGAAGATGATTATAAGTATGTGAAAGATATGACTGATATGATAATATAGAATTAGAAGGAGAGAAAGGGATATTGGAAGGTTAGAGGGAAGATATCAGGAGAGAAAAGTTAAGTAGAAATTAGTGAGGAGTCAACATTTGTAAAAGGAGTATTTTGCATGATTGGTTTTTGCAAGCATCCCTGGTATCCTTGTATGTTTCTGACTCAAGAGGCTAGCACATGACGCGCCCTTACACAAGTAGCAACCACAGGTTGTTGCTAGAAAGTTGCAATTTATCGCAAATGTATTGCAAATCAGTTGCTAATTGAAACCAGCAGTTTTTTTGCACACTCTCCTTACTTTTGACAAGAAGTGCATAAAACGATGGTTTTGATTAGCACGTGCTGATCAGTGTAACTAGCAACTTTCTAGAAACACCCCTTAAAACATGTTTCACACTGATATACAGAATTAAAATGGAGTAAAATATTTAAAATGGAAGAAATAAACCTATGAAAATAGTGGGAAAAATAGAAGCTGTTCAAGTTGGAGGATATGTGCCAAGTAGTAACTCATGATTCTCCTTATACTTGATGAATCTTCCAAGGTTTGTTCTTGCATTCATGATGATCGGTAGGTGCTCCCCAAGGGTGCCTCGACTTTGCCGTAACTGAATTTTTTTTTTTAAAGAATAAAACGTAATATAAATGCAGTTAGGGAACAAAAATGAGTCCTTGTTCATAATTTGGGGGCAAATATTGCGAAAACTTATGGTTCTATAAAATGATATTGGTCATACAAAATAATTCTTTAAAAAGATGCACAATGATAAAGTTATGGTTTGATAAAGTTATGTAAAATTTTCCCTGACTTCTAATTCTATGACTTTTCTATTACTGAAAAGTGAAATTTCCAGGAAGAGAGTACATACAACACACACAGAATAAAGAGGCATGATGTAGTAGAAGATCAGCTTTCCTCTTCGAGTTGAGGCACCAAGGCTCTTTGAGTTGTCATCTGCACATGCTTCACCACACTCATAAAGTTTGATAACCACCCTAAAATATTTCCTAAAATGAATGCATTAAGAATGGCATCAAATCCAAGACAGGTATTAAACCTCAAACTGCAGTACAAGACTCTGAACTAATCACATATAGCCTGGTTTTGAATTGAGACAGCAGGGTATGTACCGGTACTCCTGTGTAATCATGTTCAATAGTGACTTCACCTTCGTATGGCATATATCAAGGTACCCACAGAAATTTGAAAACATAATTCTGTTACTTATCCATGACTAAATTACTACTTTCCATGACTTGCTTTCTGGCATGGTCTCCAAAATCACATATTTTATGAATTCCTATATCTCCCCACACAACTCTTAGTTTCACCTTTCTCCTATTAAACATGTACATCCCTTATCATTATTATACAGGTAACTTTGCCTAAGTCGAATATGTTAGGACCACAAAATTCTGTTCAACAGGAGAATTTTAACTACAAAGAGACTAATAACACTAGTTTTGTATCATTCGTTCCAGAAAATCACATCGACTTAGGCAATTATTTGACTTAGGCAGAGTTGACTGTATGTGCTGTTTGATGGGAGCCAATTTCGTTTCACCATCACCAAAAGTAAAATAAACTTTCCAGACTTTTCCCGGACTATCCATGACCACAGATATTTCCAGGATTTTCTATGGCTGGGAGAACTTTGCACAATCTTCGAGAAGTATCAAACCCTCAACCTACATCTCAAACCACTCTACCTAACTAACCTTAGATTTCAGTTGAGGCACCAGGGCTTTCAGGCGTGCAGTGAGACCAAGCTCGATGGCGACATGGTCGGCCATTTTGCCATCGCCAAAGGTATCAAAGATAGCATCCAGGGCTTCAGCTGCAACCCACAGAGATTGGTCTTTGGTGGCCACTTCCAGCAGTTGGTTTCCTACAGCCTGAAAAATAAAGGAAAATAATATTTCAAATAATCAGCCTAACTGAACGAAGTAAAAACGTTATCTTCCTTTAGCAAAAGACTTACTCTCTCCCCTCCCCTTCTAATTCTCTCTTCAGCTATTTATCTCTTATCCATTGCTCTTTAGATTGTACAAATGTATATATTTGTCAAGGGCTTGTTTGAATGAACCTTGCCCTTTTCACAATGTGATTTGTTTGTTTCTTTCTCATTTGTTTCACCTTTTCAACCCATCAACAATGCTTGTGTGCACATCTGTTAGTTGGAAATATCATGCCAATCATGTTATGTTGAATTGCTAGATATGCCAACCATACAATATATAATTTATTTTCACTATCCTCTTTAAACTTCTTCAGGGAGTATTTAAATTTGTTAACAAATAATCATAAATTCAGAATCTAACAATACCCTTTTATATGCATATCACTGGTTTCTTTAACTGTTCACCAGACTGACCAGCAAGAAATGTCTGTGGTACACGAGGAAACACTTGCCAATTGTAAAGACAATTTACTTTATTGTCTATGTCAGGTAGCTACCAAAATGTACATTTATGCTATGAATAGAAAAAAAGATGCACCATATCTGAATAGTGATTATGCAGATAATCCCTGTATCATTGCTTACCATGAGTAATTCTTCCGTTTCATTTCTCTTAGCCATGACAATTAAAAAAAAAAAAAGATTGCTAGAATTCAATATGATGCAAACTTGTTAATATAGTCAAGAGTGACTTCATCTTGACTGCATGATATCAATAACTGACATTACACTTCTTACCGTGAGTAATTGCTCAGTCTCGTTTCTCTTTGCCAAGACACTCCCAATGCTTCCGAGAATGCCAACAAGATTCACTTTTATTCTATTTGAGGCATGAGCATCTCCGAATGAGCAGAGCCTAGTCAGGTGAACCTCTGTCAAGGCCTGGGCAAAAAAAATAAGACAGTGTTTCATGACCATGAATTCGCTAAAATTGCCACTCACTATAATGCCTGCATACTTGTGTACATTGATCTTTCAAAATGTGAAAAAAACAACCTGCCTAATAATAGATATGTCTGTAATTCAGGGAATTCACTCAAATTTATGTATGCTGAAATATTAGCTTTTACAGTAAAGAATGCTGGCTGATCAGCCCTTCAACTAAATGATTTGAAATTAATTAGCACAAGACACTGGAGCATGCTCTTTTAGTAAATTTAACATCTATTATCAGAAAAACTTGATAAAACACCAATGAGGATGTACAAAAATGAAAAAGCGTATATATTAACTCTAAAAAGGCCAGGGTGGTTAAGTCATCAAAATACATTTTGAACTGACAGAGCATTCTAACTCAATTACGGTTCACATACATTGAGACATCTTTTAAGAATACTCGGGGCTTCACAGAAAAATATATAATGCTATTTGTTCTAAATTAGAACTATTCTGAGGACACAAAGTATTCAGTCTTTCACCATTAATGTGCACATGATTTCATCAGAATTACCGGATATTCATCTTAAACAAGTCAAGAGAGAGAAAGTATCACAATTTTGTTCAATGCTCACCTGTGGGACACAGTCGTTCTGAGCCATTTTCTGTAGGACTGCTCTCAACGCACTGGTCATTGCCTCTATCAGCTCACCACCAACCGGAACTGCAACAAGAATTACACACAGTATCTAAATTATGAACTTGTTGAAAGTTTTATACTTTTCATTATAACAATAATAATAACAATGATAATTAGAACATTTATATGGCGCTTTATACTTGCCTTTTCAAGTGCCTTGTTATACACAACAAATATTATAAATAAGCAAAAATAACAGTACATACCAGGCAAAAATGTGGAGCCTGAATATGAGAGTGGCTACCCATACAGAGACGTGTAAAAAAAAAAAAAAATAACATTATAATGAGCCCAAGCAGTTTCACTTCCTGTTATTGACATTGAGAGTAAAATTAATGATTGGTAAGATTGAGAGTAAGAATGACACATTGTTTTAGATTCTTATCAGATTTCGTCTTCAGAAAGAAGAAACTGTTGACTAAAAGAATTCAATTCAATTGCTGAAAAGGCATTCATGTGCATTAAAAATATCACTATAGAGATATATCAGCACTCTCGAGGGGAACGCCCGACAACAAACAAAATATTGTTACTATCTAGAGAGGGCGCAGAATATGATTTAACGGTCACATTCAAATTTCCAAAAAGAATCAGTTCATAAAAAATTATGCTGTGGTCTCGAAATGTGTGTACGATCTATGTGTCATGATAAACATTTGGTAAAATAAAAAGTTGTCCCTCAACTGAGCACAATAGCATCCATATTTTCAACGGAAGCCCCAATGCAAAATAAAGAGGAGCCCCCTAAAATTTAATTAATTCCCCACACAGTTGTAATACCTGGTTCGGTCATAGCCAGCGCTAGGAGCTTGTCAAGAAGTAAGATCAGAGCTCCTTGGCCCCCTAATGAGTCTAGCTCCATGACTGCTACCATGTTGTGTAGACATAACAGCGCTCTGCTCTGTACTCTAAGTAACCTGGAATAGTATATGAGAGAACAGGTGAAAGGATTTTAGGCAATTATTACAGTTGTTTTTACTCTCTTTAGTTGAGATCTTGAAATCGATGATCTATATTGCATTTTTACTGCCTGTGTACTAATTCTATGGGGACATTGCTCAAGTAAGATCAAAGCTCCTTGGCCAGCTAATGAGTCTAGCTCCATGACTGCCACCATATTGTGTAGACACAGCAGGGCTCTGCTTTGTACTCTCAGTAACCTGCAATAGTGGATGAGAGAACAGGTGAAACGATTTAGAGACAATAGTTCTTTCTACTCTTTTTGAAATATTGAAATCTATGACCTATATTGTAAACATTTCCTTGCCTGTCTTTTTCATAATTCTATTGGAATGTTGCTAGAGTTTTGATCAATCCAAAGTGCACTTCATCAACTTGTGTCTTTTTAGAAGAGCAGACCGTTCATAATGAAACCACATCTTCCAATATATGCTGTTGATTTGCAATTTATCGCAGCTTTCTAGCAATGCCCCTTTCAGGGAATACATTTTAAGGGGAGTGACAGCAATTGCTCTGCTAAAGCTCTCCTTAAATGCTTTTCGAGGAATGATTTATTGAGCCCCTTGTAACCCCAATTTTACAACATGAAGACCCAATTTAGCTCCCCTAAAACTCTCATTGAGAGCATCTAGGAGAGCTATCTGTAGCTCCCCTGCAAATTCTTAAATTCAGTCCCTGCCCTTTATGACTTTGCTGCATTATGCTGCAAAATCAGCATAGATATGCTTTTAAAAACCTATGTAGACTGTGGGAATGGTTTCCTGCCTTGCATTTATAGTATAAAGCCTGATTCCGATCTTAAACTATGTATATAAAGTATAACAACCAAAAACATTTTATCTTGAACCTAAGTTCAGACCCCCCCCCCCCTCTTTATTAGGCACATTACACTAAAAATGAAGACGAGGCTTAATTTGTGATCAATGAAGTTGATACCTACCCTTTGAATAATGGTTTTCCTTCCTTATGAGAGATCAGCTTTTGAAGCAATGTCCTATCAGGAAAGTTAATCTTTTCTAATATCTAGACAACAATAAAGAAACAATCAATTCAAATTAATTACAATAAAATCAGAGATGATATGAAGTTCAGGCAAACAAAGTTTAAAGAAAGAAAGTTGGCAATTAACAGATTAACAATATTTTCACAAAAAAAGAAAATTATTTTGATAGGAGAATTTAAACATAATACAATAAGAAAGTGCCTCCTTTCATATTTTGAATAGCGTAGTTCAAATTAAAATTATTTCTAAGATCATAAAAATGATGGATTTGATACAGGTTCTATTGACGACAGGGATGCTGATAACCTACCGTACTGGGTATACTCTGGTCTGCTAATGCACTGTGGATTTCAGCTGACAGACACAAAGGAGACTGCGATAGAAAGGAGAACAAAAAACAGTCGATAGGATGAAGTTTACACAATTATTCTTAAAACATACAAAATTATATTTTCTTTGAAACCAAAACTTCAACTGAAATGCAGAATTAACAAAAAGTAAATTACAACTACAAATAACAATATGAGCCTCTGAAAATTATAAATTCAATATTATTTTATTTATTGGCTTCAGTCAAATGTATAAATTGAATACACCGCTTTTCTTCATGTTTGGCCGAAAATGAAATATGTATTTAGCAGGGTTGCTAGGTAAAACAAACTCTAATAGCTTCTCTCACCGAACAACAAGCATGTTATGTTCTCTCCTTTTATTAAAATTCAATTGTTTTCCGGTAAGCCAAACATTTTTAATAAAAGGAGAGAACGTAACATGCTTGTTGCTCGGTGAGAGAAGCTATTAGAGCAAACACTTGACAAAATATATGCAACATTTTATTGAAATATGAAAGTTGTCTATTAATGTGTGAACAGTCATCTCACAAATGGTTCGTGATGCAAACCAGAAGCATATTCAAAAAGGGGGAAGGGACACAATTCATATTGTCATTGACAACTCGAGTTCATTGTTCAACACAATCTTTATATTAATCATAACAAACATTAAATCAAATATTACGTTCAGAAGGCAGTAAATCCAAGATTGAAATTTGGTGACCTTGTTTTGTTTTTTTTGAGGTGTTAGGTCACATCTAAACTTAGAGTCAATAATAATCTACCATGACGGGTGACGGTTGTGCATCCGCTATTCGATCATCATCCTGAGCATCATCACTGCTGCTACTACTCGTACTACTAGACTCCATGTCCTCCCAGTCATCATCATCATCTAGAGACACAGAAATCAACACATGGGACTGTTAGAGGTGACTTGGCACACTGAGCCTTTGGGTGCTACCCAGGTTTGGTGGGTATTGGAGATATTGTTTGCCTCCTCTAATTCAAAGGCTAATAAATCATAATTTTTCAATTAAATGGTTCATTTAATGTTGTATCTTTTACTTCTACTGTAATTGTTTTATTTTGAATTTGCAGAATGAATAATAATAATAATAATAATAATAATAATAAAGAATATCACATAATTCTTCCATTCTTATGATGTAAATTTTGAGGATTTCTAAATATTTGCATCTATTCTCTGTTCAAATATATATTCTGACCACCAGCACTACACTGCACTACTATTCATAGTTACTGTACTAGACTCCATATCTTCCAAATTATCACTACATCATCTTAAGGGAATGTTAACATTTCACAAGCATCAAACACAAAACAAGCAAAACATTCTGCTAGTTCTTATTCTAGCACTTGTTGCTACGTCGGAAAATCCTTGTGATAGCTTTTGGGCTATCAACCTTTGCAAAGAGGATACATAAAATTGCACCTAATCGTAAGTCATCCTAATACACAACATTTGGCTCAAAGGCAATCCTTTGACCATTTTGAATATGGACACTGTTACAAGCTTTCATGTTCCATGATTGAAGAGATTATTTGCCTACCTTCTGGACAGCACATATTGGAGATGATTTCTAATGCCACTTGCTGAGCTTGGAGAAGAGCTTCTGCTTCTGACAGGTTATTCTCTAGTTTCCATGGCAACTGAAAAATAAAAACAAAATTCCTCAACATAGATATTTTAAATAGCATATAATTTTCCTTTCTAATTGATCATGGATACAGAACATTTCAAACTCAAACTTTAAACTTATATATTTTTGCATATTATAAATAATGAAGTCTAGGGTTAGAGAACATATAAAATATATTGCATTAAATTTCTAAATATCAAGAACTAGTGAATATTCAGACACACATTATGTTAGTCTGTAGGCTAGATGTTTATTTCATTTACTATTGAAAATGATCTTCTACTACTGCGTCTTGTGCGACTCAAGGAATTTATCCTAAATAGATCTGGGCAACATTCTTTAAGTTTGCAAATTTATACTTGTTCAGAAGAAATGTTTTCCATCAATATGACTACATGTAATTACAATAATATCACAATACATCTCGTCAAACGCAGAAAGAATAAGGCTAAAATTATTAATACAATTATTTAATATAATTTTTGCCACGATTCATCATTCATTTCTAATAAATGGGTACATGTAGGTTTACTATATTATTTCATGCCCTCTTGATACACAAAGGTTGCTCTTGACAACCCCCAAACTTGTCTGAGACTTGCCAGACATAGCAATAACCAATGCATGCAAACTGAATTCCAAGTATTGTGGATCAATCATTATTAACCGCCTAAGATATACCTCATAACTACGTTGGTTTATAATAAACATCCATAATTTTTAAAGGTATAGGTTCGTGATGGTCGGGATGCAGAAATTGATGCGAAACGAGCTGATGTATTCCCAAATTGCTTTACATGCCTAAATATAACTTTGTCCGAAATTAGGAGAAGATTTTTGCACCTATTATGGCATATTTTACCTTGAGAATGTCAATCAGTCGTTAGCTTATGGCGCGCTGAATGAATCGCAGGGGGCCCGAGCGGCAGAGAATGGCTTGTGCAACCGGTAGTATTGTATTCGGCGTGTGAGTTTGCATTCATTTTGTACGTGAAGCATGTTGTGTTGGGGAGAGCGACAGCATCGTCATTTTTTTATTTTGCGATAATTAAGCCATTTGTAGGTCGATTTCATTCAAACAAACTATGAACATGCTGTAATTTATTGAGAAACTGCATTATGGTAATAATTTTACTGCAGCTTGCAAACTAGTTAAATATCTGAAGCGTCATCCTCCCAAAACTGATTTATCAGTTTAATCTATTGGTAAACCAGCCTATTGATGAACAAAATAAGAAGAGCAAATGTTTCTTACTGTTTTATGTGCCTCATCTTCTTCTTCTTGCTTGTCCACTTCTCCATTCTGTACCTGATTATAGAAACAAGACCCAAAACATATAATTTCAATAAACAAAATGGCTGAAATTAGCTTGACCATACGACTGGTACTAAATTTTTTTACTCACAGGTGATTGATTCATAGATTAAATTGTATCATGAATTGACGCCTCCTTTCTTGGAATTTTAAGCTTTTTTCCCTCTATTTTTATCTTTACAAATCTGCTGAGAGTTTTGTTACATTAACTTATAATGTAATAGAAATTGTGCCATTTAATCTGAACACAAAATTACCTAAAAATCTTTACCTACGATACAAACCTCCGAGTGTCTAAAATCCGGTCACCAATCATTTTGTCAGGAAGGTTAAATTCAGGATGAAACCCAGAATTTTGAGACAATTTTATGTCGTGCTGAGATTATATAACTTAGATGTTCAGTATTTCAACCCACACAGATGAACTTTCTCAATCCGGGAATAATTTTTCTGGTATCGTATCACAATTTGCTACGCATATCAGCAGGATTGCTATACAAAAGATGTTTCGTTTAGCAACTATTCCACATAAAACTGCACACTAGAGTGTTATTCCACAGTGTTAAACACTGCTAAACAAATGTGAAAAGTAAAATTATTCCCTGCAATCAGGGGAGAATTGGTTAAAGTGTAAAGTCTTGGAGTGACAAAGAAACAAATATCCTGAAAATGAAATACCAAAAATGAGCTCTATGTGTAGACCCCATTAGATTTAGACATCTCGAAAAGTTTTTATAAGTACATACATTTCCATTTGTTTGAATGCCAGGGACAAGCGACGAGATGGCTGAGCAATTATCGGGTTGGAGCGTGGCAGCGAGCACTTTCACCAAGGCTTGGAAACTCTGCCCTCTACTGGTTGATGGGAGGCAGCCTCGGATGTTGAACAAGATTCCTGGAGTGAATAAAATCTTATTTAATTACTTGATATATGTGTAAATTCATTACCCGGTAACCCAATTTCTTCTTCTTTTATTTTTCTATGGCAGTCAGTCAGACTCAGTTGAATTAAGAAGTCACAACTGTACTGTCTCAATTTTGTGAAAAGATGCAGATTTCTATACCTTTGGATTCTCTAATATGTTATGTAATGTAAAAAGTCATCCTTTTCAACATACATATAGACTAAAAAAAAATAAAAACATTCAAGTTCTGAAAAAGAATAGAAAAACTGAATATTTCAAGTGCATAATTAAAGGGAAACCGACCTCTGGAATTATAATGTTGCTAGAGGATGAAGAAAAATGAGATGATCAAAAAGTGAAAATCTGAACAGATCTTATTATCCATTAAAAAGATGTGAATTTTGAAAGACTCAATTGTCGGTGAGCTCGGAAAATCCTATTTCGTTGTTCTTATTTCCATGACATTATCGCCTATATTAGCATTTCAAATAATCATCAATTAAATGTGATTTGACGTTTTTTATTTAGTTAGTTTATTCACCAATAGCAAGGTGCTAAGAAACCCCAGTATGAATTGCATTATGAATGTTGTAACTATAATTATTTTAAAATCCAACTTACCGGCAGTTAGGGTTTGCAGCTGCATCAATTTCATTGACGTGTTCTCGCACAAGAGGGCGCTCTCT
>BQKZ01009260.1:6461-16939 GCA_036244855.1 Temnopleurus reevesii
ATACTGTATATATTACCTTCCATAAATTACTCATTAGCTATCTGCATACATGTACAAACTTTTGATGGACTTTTTAATTGTTCTCTCTCATTTATTCAGATCTTTGGACCAGTGCTCGTCGTGCTTCCCTTCCGAACGGCCAAGGAGGCCATGGCCCTCGCAAACAACAGCAACTACGGTCTCGCTGGTAGCGTCTGGACCGAGAACGTCAGCCTTGGCCTCGAGGCCGCCCTGAGCATTAAGGCCGGTGGCATCTGGATCAATGCCCATAATATGTTTGACGCAGCCGCTGGGTTTGGAGGCTACCGGCACAGTGGTTATGGTAGAGATGGTGGTAAAGAGGTGAGTGGGCTTCTCCTAGAAGGTAACAAGCTCCCAACGGAAGCATTGTGTAGTAGTGAATCTGGCTTGCGTCTTTCAACTTTAGGGTTGTAGAGAGTTACATGGCATCAACTTTCTTTAGCAAAAAGAAATAGTCTGGACAGAGAATATGTGGTTTTCGATTTCATTCGTCACAGTCACAGTCACAGTCAACTGGAAGTAAACCAAATGTTATCACGTTGACTACTCTCTTTTGTTCATTACCAAAATCAGTTTGATGATGATGAATTTAGATTTAAAGGCGTTTCTCATTCAATTAAGTTTCGATGTCAGTTGGCTAGTTATAGATGACGTCATAGTAGCATGCACACAAGAGATATGTGCCTCTCTATTGGATCATCACAGATCAGTAAGTGGACGGAAAAGTCTAGAAATGCTCGTCACAGATTCGTAGGACTCGTCATAGAGTTTTCATAGCTGTGAAGTAACAATGCGCAATTGCACGCAAAATGTGACATATACTTACGGGCAACTGTGACAAATGAAAACGCAAACCCTTTAATAATAGCCTCGGCCTCGAGGCCGCCCTCAGCATCAAGGCTGGTGGCATCTGGATCAATGCTCATAATATGTTTGACGCAGCCGCTGGGTTTGGAGGCTACCGGCACAGTGGTTACGGCAGAGATGGCGGTAAAGAGGTCGGTTTTTGTGTCTTCTTGGTATTCTAATGTTGCAAATGATTATCTATATGAGAGTTTTAAGCCGTGCAACATTATGCCATGTTGCACGGCTTCAATTTCACGCATGCGCAAAGCAGTGATCAGCCTTCTGGTACTTCTACAATAATACCGGTAAGTCAAAGGCTAATGTAAAGATAATGTAAAGTCAAAGGCTAATGTAAAGATAATAATTATATTGGATGGTTTTATTTCATGAAATACCGGGAATATTGCACTCATTAGGGCCAATATTGCCCTAACTCGTGCAATATTCACTGGTATTCCATTCATTGCCATCCAATATTATATAAATATATGATGACATATTTTTCAAATTCACTGTTCATGATGATGATTGTTGTTTCACATAGTACTGCAACCAAATTTGTTTCTTGAGGAAGCTCCTTAGTCCATCGACTAATGAGTTCTGTAGTTTCGATATACTTTTTACATGAAATACCCGATTCCAGTCATGGCTTAACCCTAATCCCATAGGGATATTTCGTCTCAGTCCATGGGGGTGGCATATTTGGCCCTCCTCTGATCTTCGCCGTCGATCGCATGATTGCGCCAAAATTTGGCGTGCACATAGCCCGTGATGTTATCTCTTCGATTATGCTAATTAGGCATTAATTATGCATAAATTTTGCGTGAATTCTAATAAACAGCAATAAATCACTTGCTAAAGCTCCAAATGTGCTGATTTTTGGTCTAGATACTCGCAGTAATGTTCCAGACATGTCAGGGGAAAAATGCAATAAAAATCTACTTCTTATGTATCCAATTGTTTTTGTGAATTTCTTATGTATTTCTTTGTTTTTCAACTTTATTATTTCAATTGTTTTTTTCAATGGAAATTGCTGGTGACATTATTACAGGCATAGAAAATAAATTTTAAATTCATCTCACCCATTAATATGCAAAATTGACAAGGATTTATGAATATTGACTGAAAACACGATTTGCATTGACTATGTACATGAAATCACATTTTTTACTTGGCTTATGGTTAAGTCATGTTCACACACTATCAGATTTTTATGAAATTTTCCTACTGTGGACCAACCTTACATATTATTTCCGACTTCAGGGTTTGTATGAATACGTTGTCCCGTCCTGGATGGAAAAGACCAAACCCGGCACTGTCGACATGGACCTCAAACTCTTCGGAAGCCACGTACCCAACATTCCAACCGACAACCCTCCAGCGCCCTCTACAGTCCAAGTCAGTGGTTTCTCTATGCCGACCATCGATCGAACCTACAAGCTTTATTACGGAGGGGCGCAGAAGAGGCCGGATGGGATGTACTCCAAGCCGATCATGGATACGGAGAAGCAGGTGGTTGCGTTCGTTGCCGATAGCAACAGGAAGGATGTGAGGAACGCGGTGGAGGCTGCGCACAAGGCTGCACCAGGGTGAGTTCAATGATTCTTGAAAGTTAGTGTAGATAAACTTTTAGGCCCGTATTCTGATATCAGGTTTAGGTTAAACTCAAGTCTAAATCTGTGGTTTAAGTATGGGAAGCCCAAAGTGCCAAAACTTTATTTAAACTGTATAATTCTAATGTTAACTGCTATCTTTTCCCATGCTCTAATAATGTAGAAAACTATTTAAGTTTCTATTCCAAGACAGTTTGTAATACTATGAGTGTCAAGTGTTCTGGTAAATTAAACACTGACTGTTATCGATTCAAGCCTCTTTTGGCTTTCCATTCTTAAACCACAGATTTAAACTCTAGTTTAAGTTAAACCTGACATCAGAATACAGGCCTTAATGTTCAGTTACAGTTGCAAATGCATTGTGAGTCCATTGTTTTTTGTGTCAGCAAGGAAGAGTTTTATCATTTTTTTTAAAATAATCAAGAAGATATGAAACTATATGATTGAGAATGAGAAGGAGACAGAGACGGAAAAGGAGTCAGAGACTGAGAATGAGAATGAGATCCCTCAATCTGTCCGCCTTCTGCCATCATTGGATACCTGAGAGCCATAAAAACTCTTCTGTTTGACCAATAAGTTTCTTTCATTTCTGTTTCCTTCTTTTTATGTACACTGTAAAGCGCTCTGGAACCATGTACTTGTGTATTGAGCGCTATTAAAGAATTTATATTGTATTGTATTGTATTGTATATGAAATATTTCCTTGCACATATGTGCATAAAACTGTTAGATCATCATCTGTATCAGTGAACCAGGGTTTCGTTTCATAAAGCTGTTGTTAGATCTGTGCACAGGTCTATGAACAACTGGGGACCACTTCCAGCAAGAATCAATGATAAACCCTTGTGTAGAATTGCATGGAGAAAGGGTCATTAGTCGTTAGTAGACCCGTGCGTACATCATCAAACAATTTTATGAAACACAACACTGGAGAAGTTTGACTAATGTACAGTTTTAATTCTCTCTATTGCATATAGCCGATATCACCCGATATCACCTTGTGATATCGATATCACACACTTTGGCACGCTCACTTCCGGGCTCCATTTTGATTTCACTGTATACTATCTATGGAATTTCAATCCATGTGTATTTAGCATAATTTTGTCGTTTTGCGTCGGAAGCCCAGCATTGGGCCGCTTAGCAAAAGAAACCCATATAACAAATAAATGCAGATATGAAAGAAAAATATATAAAATGATGCTTTTATTTGCAAAAATCGATGAAAAAATATGACACTACAAGCCGCTGACAAAGTTAACTGTAGAAAGTCTAGTTAATAGACTTTTGAAAACATGCGAATGGTACGGGAAGTACCTGTGCCAAAAATCTGGGCCAAAATAACTAGTGCGCTGCAGGCGTTCAGATTCAGAGAGCTATATGCGATAGGGAGAATTGATTCAGAATTATTCAAAGTCCCTGAAATAAATTGATCTCAGAAAAGATTGGTGTATCAAGAATTGGCAAAAAGGGGTGTCACTTATACTATAGAAATGGGATGCAGTATTCTGTCGGCCACCAATAGTGAGGCTGACGGGTACATCAATACATGTATACCAGAGATATTTGTGACATGTATATATATATTTTCTTTAGTTAAAGAAAGCAATTTAATAATTTTCCTTTAATTTATCTGTTCTTTGTTCTATAAAATTGCTTGCAGATGGGGTGAGCGAGCAGCTCACAACCGTGCCCAGATCAGAAGAGAGACGAAATAGCACAGGATATTGCTCAGCTGATGGGGCAAGATATGAAGAGCGCCCTCAACGAGGTTGATCTGTCCATTCACTTTAGAAAATAATGTTCCCATTTTTTTTGTCTAAGGTTTCATTCTTGAAAATCACATTTCAGGTGGGGTAAGAGAGCAGCCCACAACCGTGCCCAGATTGTGTACTACATGGCAGAGAATTTGGAACAGAGGAGAGATGAAGTGGCACAGGGTATTGCTCGGCTGACAGGGCAAGATATGAAGAGCGCCCTCAATGAGGTCGATCTGTCCATTCAGAGGCTCTTCTACTGGGGAGCGTACGCTGACAAGTATGGTGGAACTGTGCAGGTGAGAAGGCAATTATTACTTGTATTTTCTTCAATACAAACCTGTTCATGATACAGTTTAAAATATTTTGATTTAAACATCTCATGAATTACCTACAATCTAGATTATTAGTTCCTGTTTAGAATTGAATACTAAACTTTTGTTTCCTGATAGATGCATTTTTTTAAGTATCGTAAAATGGATCAAACAAGGAAATCCAAATGAACAGAGATCTTTAAAGAAATCCCCCTATCTGAAATATTTCAATATCTTTGTATTTCAGCCCTCAATGAAAGTTTAACTCTTTAGTAAAGAGGAAGAAGATATTTCCACAAACTTAACATTGCACATGTTCAAGATGTGGAGATGGTATTCAAAATATCCTACCTGAATGATGAAAGTCAAACTTGGGCAATGATGAGAAAGCTTTAGAACGAAAAAGATCTGCTAAAATTTGCTTTTCCTGCATCAGTGGTATGATAGAAAACTTCCTTGTGTCATCCATTAGGAAACTACACTGTACGGAGCAACGGTGAAGATCCATGAACCAGTCGGAGTGATCGGAATCGTCTGCCCTGAGGAGAACCCTCTACTGTCCTTTGTCTCTCTCTTCGCCCCAGCAGTGATCAGGGGTAACGTAGTGGTAGCGGTACCAAGTGAGAAGTATCCCCTACCAGCTCTTGGGTTCTATCAGGTGAGAGCCAATGTCTTTTGAATTTAAACTCCTATCCCCTCCCTTTCCAATATGTTGCATATCTCGATTTGTATTCTTTCTTTTCTATGCCTCCTACAAGGTCAGTTGATGATCTCACTACCCTATGGCCCCTCTGGTTGAAAGGTGGTTAATCACAAAAGAGGTTGTTTCAAATCTTGTAGGAAGCGATTTTGATAATTATAAAAATAATATTTATGTGATAGTAATAATTGTACATTTATATTGCCCAATGTCTATGGGAATATACTCAACTGCGCTTAGTACGAAGTGTTTGTAAGCGCTCTGATGCATTATCGCTCGTCTAAAGCATGGCTACCTTATTTAGTGCATCTTTGCATTCAAGGGCCGGTATTCCGATAGCGAGGTTTAAGTTAACCCTGGTCTAAATCTGTGGTTTAAGTATGGGTAGCCAAAAGTGCCAAACCTTCATTCACAATGAATAATTGTCATGTTAACTACTCTCTTTTCCCATGCTCTAATAATGAAGAAAACTATTCAGGTTTTCATTCCGAGACAGTTTTAAATACTATGAGTGCCAAATGTGCTGGTACATTAAACATCGACTGTTATAGAGTCAAGCCTCTTTTGGCTTTCCATACTTAAACCACAGGTTTAGACCAGGGTTAACTTAAACCTCGCTATCGGAATACAGGCCAAGGAATTTCTTTCTGCTTAAACCCATTAATGTCAAATGAGCATTAACTTATCTTGATCTCGACTTCTCACATAAAATGTTGTAGGAGGGGGGGGGGGGTCAAATTACAAACTTTTTGAGCCTTTATGGTTATAGTTTTGAAATCTATATGTACACATTTAGATGAACATTATGTAACTTGACATTTCATTGCTTCTAAATGAAAAGTGCTATTTGAATGAATGTTCTCTTTAACCATAAGAAGGTTGATTCAAACCTCCTTTAGCGACCACCTGTATAGAAAGACCATATGCCTATCAAGACCACCTTTCTTGACTCTCTAGAATGCAATTTACATGTAAATGAACCTGTCTATGGATACTACTTGCTTGTAAAGACCATTTTTTTCTGTCTCCCTTGGGCGGTCTTTATAGACAGGTTTGACTATATAAGCTATCAGAGAACTTGATATTCCAGTTCTTCAAATGAAACAAAACTAATAAACCTGTACAAACAACATGTCCTTTTCACAGGTCTTTGAGACGTCAGACCTTCCAGGGGGCGTGGTCAACATCCTGACGGGCAACGCAAGTCACATGACCAAGTACCTCTCCGAGCATCAGGACATCCAAGCCATGTGGTACTTTGGGTCGAAGGAGGGGTCAAAGTTCGTGGAGTACACGTCGGCCGATAACCTCAAGCGGACATGGGTTAACTACGGTGCGAGTAGGGATTGGGCAGATCGCGCCCAAGGGCAGGGGGAGGAGTTCCTTTACCATTCGGTGGAGGTTAAGAATATCTGGATCCCTATGGGTGACATCTATGCTAACTAGATGACCCACAGATTGTTATGAAATTCTTTGTTCTTGGTTCTTGTCCATGTCATGTTATTCCCACCCATAAACCTGCCTAAGTACTGTACTTCATTTTTTTCCAGTTAGATAGTGCCATAACCATACTATCGCAAGAGCAGAATACTCGAGCATCTTGCTCAGATCTTCATCGTTTGGTTCCATCTTGTACAGGGTAGGAGGAAACAATGGCTCTTAAAAGTTAATTTGTTGACTACTGAATTGTATAATCCTCATATACTTCCCGCAGGGCTTAACCAATTCCAGTAGTTAGTAGATTAACCGTAACTATGTCGGGGGGCCTCGAAGGATTTCGAGATCGTTTCGCAATGGGAAAATTTCTGATAACGCTACTCATTGACTTTTTTTTCAACTCCCAAAATAGCCCGGCCTAGTTAGGGTTAAAGGGGAAAAAAGAAAGGAGATATGTGTTTGTTGTGAAGCAAGTAGGGATCTGGTGGATTGCACACAGAGGCAGGGTTTCTTTACCACTTGGTGGAGGTGAAGAATATTTTGAGTAAAGTGAGGATTCTTTTTTATCTGTCAAAACATATAAGATAGACATAGCTGCCAACTATTATTAATTCTTAGTAATAATTACTAATTTGGTCCTCAGATTTCTCAAGTTTTGTGTTAGATCAAGTAAAAATTACTAATCTTGGCAGCATAAGTATCGTGCATTTCAATGTAAAATGAGCGATGATTACTAATTTGTTGCAGGATTATCACTAATTTCCATTGAGTCATGTTGGCAGCTATGAGATAGTTGATATTTTCGATGATTTATTTCAGAAAAACGAAACAATACACAACTACAATACAAGGCAAAGACAATCCTACCACTTACCTTTAATGAGAACGCACTCAGCACAAAATACATTTGTTTATAAGGGCCCAAAACTCTGGAATTCCATTAAAAATGAAATAAAGCAATCCCAAAGCCTAAACACCTTTAAAATTAAACTTAAAAAACATCTCATTGACCAATACACCTTGCAATCAACCCCTCACAGGCCTAATTGCCTTTATATACTTACATTATTCTGAACACCTTTCCGCCGTCTCGCCAAACATCCTGTGGAGCTGCGCCTGCCCTCTATCTTCACTCCTTCCTGTCCTCTTTAAGTTACAGACCCTTCTCCTTAATCCTCCTATTTTCTCATTTCTCTAATTCTATTATGTACTTTGTTACAATTACTTATACTGCTTATTTTGTTTTCACAAATTGTAACGCTTAGTAATATTAATGTAAGAAGGGGCATGCGTTCTACAAGCCTCGCTTTTTCGGCATGCCCCTCCATCTCTCTATCACCTGCTTTTCAAACATTATGTATCATGACCTGTCTTTGTAAATATTCTTGTTTTTCTTGCAAATGATTATAATTTGTTGTTGAAATTGTGAAAATGATATTGAAATGGAAATAAAATAAATCAAATCAAATATTTGGCTTAATGAGCCAGAGTGTACTTGTATGTTACAATTTCACAATTAACTTAAATATAAAATATGCTCTTTCTTTCCTATCTAAGTAGAAAAGAGCAATTAGATATTTCAATATCGATGAGGTTGAAAAGATAAAGGTACTTGGAGGATTGCACCCAATAATTTCTTCTAAATTTGTTTGATTTTTAAAATATTTTCTGTAGAGCAATGTAGGTGACATCCTCTGGATATAAAAGTGTAAATATATTTGCAGTTAGCTCAAATGTGCTTTAAAATAATCTACCTCTGGTGAGATGAAAATGTTAAAGATAGAAAAATGACTAATGTAAAAACAACAATTGTTTTTATTGATAATCTTTTCTTTATAGATTTAGTCAATATTTAGCATTTGATTTTAATTGCTACAGAATGTCTCTTGTTCCATTACAAATTCTAAAGTGTTAGTCTTTATTGAAGTGAAACAATTAAATTGTGCTCTCGGACTTTTCTAGAGTAGTGTTTCCAAAGAGGCAATTTTGTCGATTAGCACTTCTGACTCTTGAAGTATGAGAACTTCCTGAAGTAACTTTTCATCATGCATATCTGAGTTTACCTAATTTTTCAACTAGATGTAATGATGTTTAATTTTTACTGCTCAAGTAGTGCATAATGTGAAGGAAAAGGAAAGAGGGGGAGGGGGGCGGGCGTGTTTCATGAAGATAAGAAAGAATGTAAGAACTACTTTCAGAATGAATGGTATCCATTCTCTTGCATAAAGGTCGAAAAAGGCAGTGTTTCACCAGGATAAGAAACGGCTGGTATCAGATCTTATGCTTGAATACAAGTAATACCATATATAATTTAAACACGAGAATGTATACCAGTTGTTCTTACAGTCATTCTTACAGTCTTTCTTAACTTGATGAAACACTGCTCAAGGTGATGTTTTACTAAGATAAGAAAGACTTCAGAAACGACTGGTGTCCGTTCTTTTGGTCAATGACTGACGATATTATGCACATTCAGGAATTGATACTAAAGTCTTTCGTAACTTGGTGAACCAATGCCCAGTTTATGGAGTTCCCCTACTCTATGTACCATGGCATTCTTACTTGTCTTCATTTTATTTGGAGCTATTGGCCGACATTCAGATGTTTCACTATATCCCAGACTTATCGTCTGTGATATAATCCTTCGCTATTTTCAAGTAAAAACATGGCTCAAAATTACAATATCTTCTGCCTGGGTTGAGTTTTCAAAAACTGTAATAAGGGGAATGTTTTCAAGGCCTGAATTTTTATACAGTACTTCTTTTGCAACATGTTGTCAGCCTTCATATTTTCCATTTTTATAAGTAATTTGCAATCTTTGTTCATTTCCATTTCATTTTCGTATTGTTGGATATGCATAGCATATTCAAGTTTTTTTTGTAGATAGGTATTCTTTATCAATTTTTGTTAATTATTTGTTTGTATAGCATGTACAAAGATTTTTGTTTAAATTTCATTTGCTGTAGTCTTCCAGAATGTTTTTGAAGCATAAAAACTTAAATCCCACAAGAGTGTAAAATTTTTCATACAATGTATGTGTAACAAATGTCCCGACTTTCGCAGGTACATGTACCATGAAAATTGTCTGAAGATGTTGTTATGCTTTGAACTGTTAATGTAAAATTGACCTCTATTTTCAGTAAAACAGAATTAGATTGTAAATCTTATTTAAGACTTCAAGACATATAAATCTACATTTTGAAAGCCCAAGTAAATGTTTGGTAAAAGTGGATATTTTTCCACAAATTTTTGTCTTAAAAAATGAAGACTGAAGTAATATATAGAAATCATCAGATAGCAAATTCAGTACGCCATGGCCTTTACGGTCCCAACAATAGCTGACTTTAATGGGCCAATATATTTGTGTTTATCGGATGTGCTCGCTCATTCATATAATCTTTGCAGATAGATTTCCATTGTGAAACTTGCTCACTCATTTTGTACATATGATGAAAACAACAATCTAATCACATTTTCAATGCCCCAAGTCACAAAATGATATATTTGTCTTTTCCAATCAAACTGAAGTCCAACGTAATGTGGATATGATCAGGCGCGCACCGTGGGGGGGGCTATGGGGGCGCCAGCCCCCCGGGTAAGCGGAAGGGGGGCGCAAAAAAAAGGAAAGGAGAAGAAAAAAAAGGAGAAGAGAAAAAGAAAAAAGGAAGAAAGGGAAAAGAAAAAAAAGAAAAAAGGGAAAGAGGAAAAGGAAAGGGAGAAGGAAAGGAGAGGGAAAGAAAGAAAGAAAGAGGGAGAGAGAGAGAAAGAGAGAGAGAGAGAGGGAGGAAAG
>BQKZ01009261.1:0-22352 GCA_036244855.1 Temnopleurus reevesii
TGGTCCCTTGACAAATTAGACTCGTTATTTATTTGGGCCGCAGGAGTGGGAGTTGACGATCGACCCATATCATCAACTAACGGAAGTTTCCCGGCTGGCCGTATCTTCCTTGCTGGTCGTCGAAGTGGACATTCCGTTGATTTCTCGGCGGTGTTGGCGAACGTCTCCTTGACATGTCTTGCGAGGAATAACGTCGTGGCGAGTGTGGTGGATGATAGGAAGATGAGTCCCGGGAGTAGTGATCCGGCCTCATTCGCGATCTCTCATACTGGTCGTTGTGTCTGTCATTTCTATCGTGGTGTTTATATCTTCTCGGGCTTGATGAGGGCGACCGTTGAGGGTAGTCATTGCGAGGATCATCGCGACGAGAGTACCTGGTCGGACTTGTGTATGGTGACCGGTGATAGACTTGCTCGTTACGTCGCGAGTATGAATGTCTGTTGTCTCTGTCATAGCGTCTAGGACTTGGGGAGGGGGAATGGTGTCGATGATAGGATGTATGATGACGATCCTGGTGACGATCATTACGCGAGTATCTGGGCAGACTTGAATCTCGCGATTGACGGTGCTGTCCGTTGTGCAATTCGTCATTGATGGAGGATGGTGATCGCGACTGACTGGAAACAGCTAAGGATCGAACTATTTCTTCTAGAGAGGAAATACGCTGCAGAAGGAGGTCAGAGTTCTGTGCGTTGGATACTGACGCCACTTGAACCGGAGACTCCCGTTGACCAAAACGTGCTGCCTCTTCCATTCGGATTGCTCCGTCGACTGCTTGCTGGAAAGAAGTCGCACCGTGTTCATACAACTTCCTTTGTAACTGTACGTCTAATCCTGCCATGAACCGACGAAACTTTTCCCCATCTTTTGCTTCGTCATCGTACTTTGGAAATGCTTCGCTCACTAGTGTCGAGATGGCTGCTGAAAATACTGCTATTGGTTCCGACGGTAGTCTTGTACGAGCCGTTATACATGAGCGAAAGTTTGTCAGATAAGTTGTTCGGCCAAATACCTCGGAGAGAACTTTCTTTACCTTCTCAAAGTCCTTCTGGTCTGATTCAGGGATATTGTCCCACACTGTGAAAGCTTGGCCTGAAAGTCTCGATGGTAACAGGGTGTGTGCCTCTGTGGTGCTACTTCCTATGGATTTCACTGCTACTTCAAATCTCTTCACCCATTGTCTGAAATCTTGTCCATCCTCTCCGCTAAATACCTCTGGTAAATCCAAGCGAAAGGTTGCCATGATGAAGGGCGACTACAAGAGAATGCTCTAATGCTGCTGTGTAAATGAAAAAGGCTGACTAACCTCACACATGAAGCATGTAGATATCCCGAAACCAAGATGGCTGAAGGAGGAAGATTCCAACACTATGAAGTACACTGTAGGCTGAAATTCACAAGCTGCTATCCATGAAGAAGGATGTAGATACTTCTCACAGCAAAACCAAGATGAAGGGTGAATCAAACAACATGAAGGAGGATGAGCATGTCAGGTGAAGCAATGCTAGCTCTGCCAGAAGTCAGGGGGACACCGCTGCTACCAGTTTATAGGGTGGCCTAATGAACGGGCGTGGTCATCCCTGAGCAGTGCTAGCTACTAAGAATGTAGGTCTTCACTCCATGCTGGCCTGTGGTGATCTGCCTTGGTTTCTAACTTTGAAACCCAAGGGTTTATTCCAAGATGAACATTTACATTAATTAACATGATGCATAATATAAACATGAATAATAAACACTGTACATTTGACTACAACCAATAAGGACTGAGGAAGATACAAATAAACATGAACCTAAACCTATTCAAAGTAACTCAAACAAACCCAGTATTTTACATAAACAGAGGAATAAAAGAAAGTACTTAACAGAGAAGGTGAAACATGAACTATAAGAAGAGAGGCTTGTTAAATAAGAATGAACAGGA
The DNA here is from genome assembly GCA_036244855.1 of Temnopleurus reevesii. NCBI lineage: Eukaryota > Metazoa > Echinodermata > Echinoidea > Temnopleuroida > Temnopleuridae > Temnopleurus > Temnopleurus reevesii. Next base: position 1,922 of record BQKZ01009261.1, read on the forward strand.
ATGTGAATAGCTGATGGTATGAATGGGAGGGTTGCTATGAAAGGCAATGCAAATTAGGATGAATGCAAATGAGATGCAATGGAGTGTGAGCCTGATGATTATGAATGGAGGGCTGGTATGAATGGGAGTGCTAGTATGAAAGGAAATGGAAAGTAGGCATGAATAGGAGAGAGATGAATAGAGAGATGGGCAGATGAGGGAAAGGAATCTAGGACAGTTCAATTCATATCAATAACATGTTCAAAATAAACTCCTACAGTAACATTTGTGTATCAATACTAGAGGATCATACAGATGTCTGTGTCCAATAGGATTTGAACTTGGCCTGAATGGTAGAATGTGTACAGGTCAGGTCAGTTGTAGATCATGTGACTGATCATGTGATAACATCACCTGATTAGTAAGTAACATTTATGTATCAACACTAGAGGATCGTAAAGATGTCTATGTCCTCCGGGATTCGAGCTTGGTCTGGATGGGAGAATGTGCACTGGTCAGTCTCATGTCATGTGATTGATCATGTGATCAGATCACCTGATTAGTAAGTAACATTAATGTATCAATACTAGATGATCATACAGATGTCTATGCCTTCCAGGATTTGAGCTTTGTCCGGATGGGAGAATGTGCACTGGTCAGTCTCATGTCATGTGATTGATTGTGTGATCATATCACCTGATTAGTTAAAAACATTGTTGTTTGTTGAGTGCAGTGAGCGCCGAATGGTAGCCATTCTATAGCCGGGTAATAATGCACAGAGCGCTAAGAAACACTTTGTATTAAGTGCTATATTAATGTTGTGTATTATTATTATATGTGTCTCTATCCTATTGGATTGAGATTCTTCTCCTTTGTTTTCCATTTCCTCTCCATCTAACCTTTCCTCTCCCTTATCTTCTTCTGTCTTCTTATTCTTTTTGTCTTCTTGTAGTGTTAGTAGAGGTATTATTATAGGAGAGATATTCATCTTTGTGTAAAATCTATTTTTTTATGTTAATGTGTGTTTACTTATAGATGTGAATGAATGTCTTTAAGACCATGGCTGTCAGTTTACATGTGAGAACACACCAGGTAGCTTCGGATACACCAGCAAATATTAAGAATGCTTTAATTTTCAATCTGAAAGTTTGGATCATCAATTCTTTAAAGGAATAATCACAGTATTCTTAAAATTCTTTCTTCTATCTTATAGATGTGAATGAATGTCTTCAGGACCATGGCTGTTAGTTTACATGTGAGAACACACCAGGTAGCTTCGGATACACCAGCAAATATTAAGAATGCTTTAATTTTCAATCTGAAAGTTTGGATCATCAATTCTTGAAAGGAATAATCACAGTATTCTTAAAATTCTTTCTTCTATCTTATAGATGTGAATGAATGTCTTCAAGACCATGGCTGTCAGTTTACATGTGAGAACACACCACTGCACTGTTTCTCCAAGATGAGCGTTGAATATGCATAAAATCTATCATTGCACATAAGAACTGATTCCAGTCATTCTCAAAACTTTTCATATCTTGGTGAAACTCTTCCCAGGTTGCTTCACACTTATCAGCAAATATGTTAAGAATTCTTTCATTTCAACTACAAATGTTTGGATTGTCATTTCTATGGGGGAATAATCACAGTATTCTTAAAGCTCTTTCTTTTTATCTGATAGATGTGAATGAGTGTCTTCAAGACCATGGCTGTCAGTTTACGTGCGAGAACACACCAGGTAGCTCCCGATGCACCAGCATATATGATAAGAATGCTTTCATTTTCCATCTGAAAGTTTGGACCATCAATTGCCTGAGGGAATAATCGCAGTATTCTTCAAATTCTTTCTTTTTATCTGATAGATGTGAATGAATGTCTTCAAGACCATGGCTGTCAGTTTACATGTGAGAACACCCCAGGTAGCTTCCGGTGCACCTGTCCCGCAGAATTCCAGGGATTGGGTTATGGAGCCTGCGAGGGTAAGTTGTATCATGTCCAAGCAGCTACCCTTGGCCAACTCTGCACTTGGCGCGGACAAACATGCCTAGGACAAATTTCCTAAAGCATGATTATAAACCAGGACAACTACATAAAGAAAATGACCCCCAAACAAGAATCCAAGAAAATCCACCTTTAAATAAAACTAAACCCAGGGTTTTGTTTCATAAAATTGTTTGTAGAGGTGTGCACAACATTGTGCACGACTTGTGATCCTTTAACAGGTGCTACCTTAGGTACACAGTGGTTATTGAGTATAAAGAAGGTCACCAGTCTTGCACAGAATTGTTTGAACCTCTACAAATAGCTTTATGAAACTTGACCCAGGACAGCTACTTACGGATAGTAACTCCAGAAAATATACTCCAAGGTCAGTGGGTAGTAGTCTTAAGGATAGCTTAGCGATATCTTTACAGAGGGTATTCGCAGAGAGGGAAGTTATCCGGGGGTGGGGGAATTGTACTGATTGTTTGTTGTTCAGAGGGTAGTCATCATTGGGGAAGCTGTCCAGGGGATGGATTCCCTAGGGATAATTGTGTCTCTGGGTCCAGAGAGAAGTTGTCTTGGGGTTGTACTTGTCCAAGAAGATATTTGTCCTAAATATAACTGTACTGGGGATAGTTGTCATGGATGAATTGCCCAGGGTTTGGGGAATGGGGTTTGTTGACCAGAGGGTAGTTGTCTGAGAATAATTTGTATACGCTATGAGTAGTTATGATAGTAATAATCATCACTGTCCATCATTCATTTTCATCTAACCTCATCACACAAACATTTCCAAATATCTAATGAATGCAGGAGTTGCATTATTTGCCTCTGCCAGTGTCCTCTTGGTAAAAACTATGTTTTGTTATTTTGTATTTATGTATGCTCCACTTTTCCACTGCATTTTTATGATCTTGGACATAGTAATAGCCTTTATCTCTGTACTGTACTTGCATTTGTATCTTTTTCTAATTGCAGCCCCGACTGAGTGTGCAGAAGGAGTGTGCTCACACAGATGTATCAACACATTGAACGGATTCAGATGCTTGTGTCCCCAGGGTCTCAGGCTACATGATAACGGAAGACACTGTGAAGGTATTAACACATCAAGGCCCTGTAACATAAAGCTTTCTAATGGATCGTACGATGGATATCAATCATGAGTCTATGGGAAATCATGTGCTAAAAGTTTGCAATCTTGCTTTTCGTTTACAGGCCCCAGGATTGTGTTTCATAAAGCTGTTCATAGATCTACGCATGACTGGTGATCCTTTCTCAGAAATCAAATTTACCAACAGGAGTTATCACTGTGTACAGGAAAAGGTCACCCGTCGTTTGTAGATCTACACACAGTTTTATGAAATGCAGCCCAGATTTTGCTTGTATTCCACTTGTCTGTTGTTTCCTGCACTTTCTTATATTTTTTTCTGAAGAGTATTTTTTTCTGTCCCGAGCTTAGACTATAGAGAATCGTTAGAATGCCATTGTTAGAATACCATCGTTAGAATGAGATTGTTTTAGAATAACACTCAGCGCTCAGAAAAAGTTGTTTCAATTGAAAAATAAATGATGACATTTCATGTGAAGATTAAGATTTAGAAAGGAGTGAAACATTCCACATCATCTGAAAATCATGTTTTCTGTTGTTTATGATTTCAATGTGATTTTGGGTGTTTAACACTCAACAAGGAAGGGAAAGAGTAACGTCGCACTGATGCTGCATGGCTGATGTTGGCCCATAGTCTAAACAGCAAAACCACTTTCAATTTCGATTTGATAAAATTTTGGAGTTGACTTTATAACATCATTTCAAATCAAATCAATTTATTCATTTATTTTTTTTATTCAGTTCTTGTGAATATTTTACCATATTCATAGTCTCAAATAATAAGGGTAAGATAACAAAAGAAATGAAAAAATAGAGTCCAGCAAAGAAGCGAGGCTTGTCCAGAAGGCTGGCCCCTAACAGCTTACACTAATATGGTATACATGATATATACATACATACATACATACATAAAGATAAACCATAGCACTAATCAGGACAATGAAATCTGTGAGACATTATTTTTGAGTAATCGAGCGCCATGAGCGCCCAGCTGTGGCGGAGACCGGCGCTATACAAGAGGCCATCATCATCATCATCATTATCATCATCACATAAGGCTGTTTTAGGTTGTGAGTCGTAAATGTATATACACATAATCATAAACAGATTATTATATTGTCATTACTGATATAAACAGATATTACAGATATAAACAACAGAAGACAGTACAGTCAAACAAACAAAAAACAGTAAAAAAATGTTGCTACATTAATCTTTTTTATCAGTTTGATAATAATCTTTACACACATCTCTTTGGTTTCAGATATTGATGAATGCGCCACACCCACTCAGGGTGGATGCCAACACAATTGCGTCAACACCCATGGTAGCTTTGTGTGCTCCTGCCAAGAGGGGTACATGCTGCATGTGGATCAGAGGCGTTGCACCCCTGGACCGGACTGCACCACCTGTGATAACTGTCCGAGGGGCGAGAGGCTGAATCACGAGACAGGTTTATGTGAAGGTAGGAGCATTTAATGGGAAAAATTAGGGGTAGGAGTGAAGGAACGGTACATGCTGCTTATAGATCAGAGGCGTTGCACCCCTGGACCAGACCGCACCACTTGTGCTAATTGTGATAATTGAGAGGCTGAACCACAAAACTGGTCTGTGTGTAAAGGTAATGAGAATAATGATTTTCCGGGGGGGGGGGGAGGGGGAGGTAGGGGGTGATGGAGGGGTACTTGCTCCACTTGATAATTGCCCCAGGGGGAAAGGCTAGTCCATGAGACTGGTTTATGTTAAGGTGGGACATGGGACCATAATGGGGGAAAGAGGTATGATGGAGGGGAGGAGTTGCACCTCTGGACCTGACTGTACCACCTGTGAGGCTGAACCAAGAAAGTGATCTGTGTGAAGGTAGGTCTATGAAGTGGAGAGAGTTATTACACAGTATGTGGGAGTTTGGGAGGGGGAGAATGGAGTTTACTTGAGAAATGGACGAAAGACAGTGTACTCTTAGACCAGGGTAAAAATCCCTTTTTCTTAATAATTTTTTTATTCCTTCTTTTTTTCCTCTTGTCTCAGAATAGACAAAGTTGGCAAAAATGACAAAGGCCATCTGATGAAGATCCATGTAATGATAAATGAAGAAGTAAAATTGATGTGCAATTTGTTTTTTTTATCATGCCCTTTTTATCTATTGTCAATCAAATATACATCTAACTTTTATCTTTTTATATGAAGATCTCAACGAGTGCAACATGGCCAATGCCGGCACCACCATGCCGTGCCGGGATCCCCGCTGCCCTGATGGTCCAGAACCGAAATGCAGCCACGCCTGCGTCAACACCCCAGGGGGTTACTATTGCACCTGTCCACCAGGTTATACTCTTAGCCCTGATGGACACACCTGTTTTGAAGGTAGGAATGGGTCATTTTGCCCGTTGCTTGCTTGCTTGCTTGCCTTAGCACTGACCTAGCATCACTTCATTCTCTGTTATTTGCAGAGAAGCCAACCATTCCAGAATGTGTATGATAAAAAATAAAATGTGAGTCAACGAACTGCAAAGCCAAATGTTTTCTAAGGTTAGAAAGTGTGATATTCAAATGAAGATATTTGGTTCGGCTAATTGGTGATTCACTTCGTAATTTTGATTGTTATGCATATTTTGGGCTGGTTGGCATCTCTTGATTTGTAGTGGACATGATTCCATGCTGGTTAGTTAAGAATACTTTTTAGTCAATCATCTAATTGTTCTTTCACTTGTCCTTTTCTTATTTACCTAATTGTAACAAAATTGATATGAATTTAGTCTTCCTCCTTTTAACATGTCAGACATTCCAGTAGATTAGGTTTAATCCATACTACGTGTTTAAAAAATTCCTGAGAAATTAATTATATACATGTTGGCATTTCAGAATGTGCAATTCGAGATTGAAAAAAATTTAATACATTTTTGGCACAGATTGCTGATATTTATTTGTTTCAAAAGAATATGATTATTATTCCCGTTTCACTTTACCAATTTTCTTATTTTGAATTGATTCATTGATTGATTTAAATTCCTTGGAAATTATTCTCCTCATTTGTTTGAATGATATGGATATTTCCACTAGATTGTTTTGTTGTGTCTGTAGATATGTTTTCTTGGCATGAATTTGAAGTCATGTTCCTCAGTGTGTTTCATTCACTATACTGTCTTAGATTACCAATCCCTAAATTTGAACAACCTCTTATTTTATTCACAATTTTCCATCTCTAAGTAGGATTTCATAATGAAGATGTTGTGTACCATATCATTTCACATTCTAATTCATTCAAAGTTGTTTCCATGATAGTGTGAATTCATCTAATATTGTCTAAGTAGATTTAACTGTGTCATAATACCATTCTTGGGGTGTTGCCATAAACTTTCGATCAATTGCAAGTTGCACATCCAAATCAAAATCATTGTTTTATGCGTGTGCCTCTTGCAAAGAACACAGACCATACATGAATGAGAACACACCCATCAGCTTGGAACTGATTTGCAGCTGATTTTCAATTGATTGTAAGTTTCTAGCAACTCCCCTTTTGTCTATGAAAATATGCTCCTTTTGGTGAAACTTGAAGAAAATGAACCCTAAATTGATGAAATCTAGTTTTAAGAGAATGCACAATTTTATGTTTGAATGGAAGAATTTCCAGTTAGTTAATGTATTCTGTAATTGTCATTCTTTGTTGGGTAGATGATGATTGCATGCAATAATCATATGACCATGAACTCAAATTTCCCAAGAATTTTTACAATATTCATGTATTTTTCTCATTTTGGTATCATTATCATCCATCATTTTCTGTCTGAAAGTTTAAACCAGATATATTATTTCATACAGTTTCGTGAAAGGAGCGTAATATTCTTAATAAATCATCTTGTTTCTTCCATTTCCCATACACACCCACCATTCATTGTAAATAATTTCCATGAGCTTCTGTACGAGTTGAAATTTTAGTGTATAGTTATTTTCGCGATTGGCCATCAATTCAACATTTTTACTTTCACATGTTCATTCCATGCTGACAGCAGTTAAAATGAAAGCCCAAACACATCAAGTAAAGGTTTTAAAAATTACAAAATAGTTTCCACAAACGAAATTATATTGTTCTGAATATAAGAACTATATGCCTTTCTATGGCCTCAAATTATAAACTAGATAGCTGCTTTCCATGAATGTACACTCTAACATTTTTTGAATTAATATTGTAAGAGGGTCTTGCCAAAATACACACACAAAAAAAATAAATGTTATACAGAGAAAAGAAAACAATAAATAACATAACTAGGATATACAAATCATATCTAAAACTTCAGCTTGTACAGTATTCCTAATCCAGTAGCATGTTTGCATGCATAACATGCACTCGTCTGAACACACTCCTGACCGTCTGAACACATCACTCATGTCCAGTATCCAGAAACCCATTGTGTAGCCCGCTGTGTGCGAACGGGGGTACCTGCCTCTATGCTCCACATTGCTCCGGCATGCCAGCTTGCCCCACAGCATGTGCCTGCCCGTGGGGCTACTTTGGGTCCGCTTGCGAATATGGTGAGCACCCCCCGTTTTTTGTGCCATTTCATTTGTCTCTTAGTACAGCAGATTGCTTCATAATGAATTCAGAATATTGTCTTTATTATTTCAGTAATTTTTGTAAGTTTCAAAGAAAAAGCACCAAAAGTAGAGTAATTTTTTTCACAGCAATTTATTTGATTGTTCTGTGAAATTTGGTAAATACAAAATCTTTTGATCATGCTTACGACATACTCCCAAAAGAAATACTGTGTGCAAATTGATGCAATCTGTTGTAATTGTCTATCATTTCATTGTATGTTTGTATTGTATTAGCATTTGATTGTACTCCATTGATATAATACACACCTTTAGATCACATACCGTAGAACATAGACAAAATAAAATCATCAGAGAGATTAAATCTGTTGAAGTAATGTCTTGATGTTACCATTATGATAGACATGATACAGGGAATGCCCTCCAAATTTTCCCTCCAAACAGGGTTGCATGAGCAGTTTTAAGATTTATTTTGGGTCTGGGATAGAAAAATTAAGGATTTTTTTGCGGTTTGGGAAAGAAAAAATTAATTCTTCCATGCTCATGGCTTCACCACTCTCCCCAAAGTCCACACTTCTTTGCACCATTGTTAAAAATTTGAAATATAAGTAGGTTTGGGAAAAGTGAAGAGGGTACATACATACATGTATAGCAGCACTTAGATAATTATCTCTATGTGTTTGGAAACCCCATTCTAAATGTTAAAAATAGCATAATAGATATGAATTTATGCAAGACTGTGTGGGCATGCACTCAAACTAACCAAGCAGTGTTTCACCAAGTTACGAAAGACTGTAAGACCATCTTTACGCACGACTGGTATCAGTTCTTGTGCTGAATGATCAAGAATCTTATGTGCATTACGCTTGTTAACATACTCCAGTTTTTCTTAAAGTTGTGCGTATCTTTAAGAACAATTTGATGAAAACACAGCTCTGGGAGGTGTTTCACCAAGATAAGAAAGACTTTAAGAACGACTTTACGCAGGACTCGCATCAGTACTTGTGCAGAATGATCGAGAATCTTGTACGCGCATTGCACTTGTTTACATGCTCCAGTCTTCCTTAAAGTTGTGCGTAATTTTAAGAACGATTTGGTGAAACACTGCCCTGGTCTCATGAGAGACAACCTCATCCCCACCAAGAAGGAAAGTGCAGGAAGCATTCATCATTAGATCACTTCTTTCCTCTTGTCTGCTTGTATCTCATGTGTTTGAGGTTGCCATGACAATGGCTTCCACTGTTCACTTGTCGGAGATCATGAAATTGAGTTGGGAGGAAGGGGAAGACATTTTGATGGTGGAACAACATCCATGAATTGATAGATTGTAACTTGAGCGCAGTTGTGTTAAAGGAAAGATTTCTAGTGGAAAAAGGAGATTTATGTAGAATGCTGTTATGTCAAATATCTTGCATTTAATTCAATGCAATTCAATTCAATTCATGCACAGTGTCATTAACATATCTTTCGCTAATTCATTCATATTCAAAAATAAATATAGGTACACAATCAAACTGTATGATAATGGGTAATTCTACTTGGGTGGTAACTGAATTAGAAGTTTTTTTGAGCTACATTTTTGTTTAACATATTAGACAGAAGAAACATTTGCATCATCCACATGGATGGCTCTAAGATATGAAAAATTTGGGTAACAATATTGCATTAAACAGTCCATAACATTTGAAAAAAATTTTTGTTCTAGCATATTTCTGAAGATTTTCAAACCATGCTGTATACTTCATAGACCACAAGCAAATTATCATCATCATTACTGTCTCTGCGCAAAATTAGAGACACTTTAAAAAGATATTTCCAGATTTTTCTGATGTGGAATTGCCTACATAGCTGTTCAGAAAAATTATTAATGAGTTGCCCTATTGCTTAAAAAACTACATGGTTCATAAATAAATTGAGTCCATGAGTGATAGAAAGATGTCTTCTTCTTTTAAAAGCTTCCCAAGTGATGTACTCATATTCATTTGATTCATATGTGAATTATTTACCCTGTTGTAATGGAGAGACTTAGGTGCAGCTCATCAATTGTTTTCTATGCCTTACCCATGTGCAATTTCTATTGGATATAAAGTCATAAAAGTGAATAAAACCTCTTCCTGCCAATCTTAAATTGGAATCCAAAATGATGGAGATATTAATGAAAAATTAAGAAATGGAACTTACGGTAAGTATATTACGTGGCACCTTTTCTCCTTTTGATAATTTATAGATACAAGTGTTTGGAGGTTATTCTTTAAAAATTAAAAGATGTTTTTTTTAATTCTTACCCTCTTTTCAAAGTCTGCTTAATTTTTTGCATTGATGTCATTATTAATGGGTACCATTAGAGACAGGTGGATCTATATTGCATTGCGCTTCGTTTTGATACCACCAATATCAATAGTAAGTTTAATGTGTTAACCCATTCTAATGCTATGTAATAATATAAACAGGAGAGGACCCACAGGTCTGCCAGCCTGCCTGCCTTAATGGAGGGTCTTGTGTGGAAGGGAGGTGTATCTGCCAACCAGGGCTTACTGGACGAACCTGTGCAACTGGTAAGTAATGACATCATGTTTGTAATAATAATAATAATACGTGTAGTAAGTACATGAAATTTATATTTGAATAATTTGTGTAATTACACTTGTAATTTACGATAAGCGATTTGGGCCAGTAAATTTTAGAGTGCTCACATGCAGAAGGCTTGAGATGTAATTGAGTTGATGTTACAGTCTACATGAACATTTATCTTCTTTGCGATGAGATTGAGGGCTTCTAGTGCACCAAGCCGAAGGTGTAATGTGTACAGATTGAAGGTACATGTATCATGTGTCCAATTATTTACAGAATTCAGGAATACAAATTAGCATTAGAATATTGCAGATCAATTTTTTCAGATTTGATATTGAACCTTTTTTTTAATCCTTCGATTTATTTTTCATTCTTTTTATACATAATACAACAATATCATACAACTGTACTTTACAAACAATATAGGAATATTGAGTTACTATGAATAAACAAAATATGAACTTTCAAAACATCAGCTTTAGAATATTAGATTTATCGAGGTCTGGGAGTAAAAGATATTTCAATGAAATCTTGTCAAAAACTTTCAAAAAGGGCACTTTTTTTAATGTAAAATATTGGTTTTGACCCCCTCGCCATTGTGCACATATGTAAACTATTAATATTTTGAACTTTCGTAAACACACACAGTTTTGTTTTCCTTCTTCTCGCCATCAGATATCAACGAATGCCTGCTACCAGATCTGTGCCAGTACCAGTGTAGAAACACATTTGGTAGCTACGGATGTATCTGTCCTGTAGGCTCGTCTTTGAATGCTGATGGAATCACCTGCAGTAGTAAGTCATTGCATGAGTATTTAAGCCTAACATTTAAGCCTAACATAGCATCAAGAAAGTTCAATTAGAACATGTATGACCTATAGAATTAGATCTTTGCCTTAATTTAGACATAGAACTGATAATGTTATATAATTGCAGTATTCACTCAACTGTGATACTATCGCTTGCAGTAATAAAATCTTTTCCTGAGGATTTGAATCCTGACATAGCACTTTTCAATTTAGAAATTTAGTAATGGAAATATCTGCCCTGTATGCTCGTCTTTAAATGCTGACGGAATCACATGCAGTAGTAAGTCATTGTCTAAGGATTTAACCTTCACATAGCATCAAGACAGTTTAATTAAATTAAATTCAATTCAAAATAACATTTATTTTTTCCTTCAACAAACACATTTCTGTATACATCAATACAATATTCAAAATAGAAAATCAAATGTCAATAATATACAGAAATAGCAATTAGAACATGTATGACCTATAGAAGTAGATCTTTGCCTTAATTTAGACATAGAACCGATAATCTTATATAATTGCGGTGTTCACTCAACTGTGATACTATCGCTTGCAGTAATAAATCTTTTCCTGAGGATTTGAATCCTGACAAAGTACTTTTCAATTTAGAATTTTAGCTATGGAAATATCTGCCCTGTATGCTCGTCTTTGAATCCTGATGGTATTACATGGAGAAATAAGTCATTGCCTTAGGATTTAACCCTGACATCGCAACAAGACAGTTTATACCGTACACGTATGATGTGTTGGCATAGACCAACAGGTCATGTGCTTATGTTATAAGATACAGTGTGAGCCATTGCCCTATAATTCAACCCTGACATAGCACCACAGGAGTTTATTTATACAATACTTTATTTATACAACACTTAAGTTTGTATTATTCTTTGTGTGCAATTGTATTTATCCTATTCATTTGTTTTTATGTAATTTATTATGTTTTTCTGTGTTATGTTATGTACTTGTACTTTATGTTTTGGCAGGGCTCTCTTGAAAAGCAGGCCATGTGGCTTGAACAAGACCACCCTGTCTTTTAAAGAAAACTTGAATGAATAAATTAATAAATTTCATTATGTGAAACATTGATCAACATAACTTATTTTTCTCTATTCTCACTTAGGTACTGGCTGCTTCCCACAGTGTATAAATGGCGGTGTTTGTAACAACAGTAGGTGTGTCTGCCCAAGAGGATTTACAGGACCTACGTGTTCCCAAGGTGAGATTTTTGTTTTTGTTTAGCATAATATATTGACTATATTGACATAGGGGGTGTTGTTCGAAAGTTGCAATTGATCGCAAGTTGCAGATAATTTAAACACGCCAATCAAAATCATTGATTCATGCTTGTCTTGGCAAAAGAGCAAACAGTGAGAAATGAAAATGCACGTTCCAATGTACTTAAAATTTGCAGTTGATTTTTGATCAATTGAAACTTTGGAGCAACACCCCCTGAGAAATAAAGAGAAAGATAGAGAGAGAGAGAAACAGACATAGAGAGGGAGAGAGAAGGGGGGGGGGGTACAGAATGAGATAATTTGGAGTGGTTTGGAAAGAGAGAGCTAATGTAATTGTGCTGCAATAAATATATAATAAGAATTCTACAAGGATTCAGGAATGTATTAAACTTGAAGAAGGAAAGGAACAACCCAATAAGTGTAACTATTTATTGTTATACCTGTAATGAATGTAGTAATGAAAACCTCCTCACTTTCTTGACTTTTAATGCCAGATGTGGATGAATGTTCCAACCAAAATGGTGGCTGTGAACACATCTGTAGGAACACGTTAGGCAGTTATGTCTGCTTCTGCCCACTTGGATCTACTCTGAATCCAGATGCACATTCTTGTTCAGGTAATTTAGTTATTAAATATTTAGCAGAGCTGTTTATCTTCTTGAAATTTTCTTTGTGCATAATATGATATTTTTCAATGATCTTAACATTTTGTTTTCACCATCATAGGCGGTCAGTGCTCAGCTTCATATAGGAACAGTCATAAGTTGTTTAAATGTTGCCTTTCATCTTCATTTCCATTGCCCTACGTGGTCAATGTTTCCCACCATGTCAGAATAATGGAACTTGTATCAACAGACATTGGGTGACTTTAAGTACGGTGTTCGGTGTTGGTGTTGGTGTTGAGAGAGCAAAACGGTCCGTGAACCAAGCTCCAACACCGTTGGTCAGTTTACAGAAGTGATACAGAAACGACCGGAAAATTGGTCAGTATCTTGCGAGGTCTACCCCAAACACCGACGACTTCAAGTTTGATGTTGAGGCTGGTGTTGATTTTGCTGCAACACCAACACCAGCGTTCAACACAATACTTGAAGTCACCCAGTGTATGTTAAATCGATCTTAATATTTTTCCACTAACATAGGTCGTTAATGCTTTCCTCCATATAAGAACAGTCACCAAACACTGTGTTAATGTCACCTTTCAACTTTATTTCCACTATTCTAGGTGGTCAATGCTTCCCACCATGTCAGAATAACGGGACGTGTATCAACAGACGATGTGTGTGCCCACCAGGTTTCCAGGGACCTACTTGCCAATATGGTAAGAAATTTCCTCAAGAGGGCGGTGTTACGAAAGACTTTAACGATGACTCTATGAACAACTAGTATTAGTTCCTGGGTTTAATAATACATAATTGTGCCAGTGAAAAGCACAAGAACTTATATCTTTTGTTCTTATAGTCTTTCTTNTTTACATATACCAGAAGGCTGGTCACTGCTTTGCGCAAGCGTAAAATTGAAGCCGTACAATATGGCTTAATATTGTACGGCTTAAAACTCTCATAGAGATAATAATTGGTCTTATTTACTGACTTATGCATCACTTATGATTTTATTATTACAATCAAACCAATCTGCAGTGGTTACCTGTTTACATCCTCTTGTTTGAACCCTAATAGACAAAAATATGTGTTTATCTTTCTGTAGATGTCAACGAGTGTATTGTGAGAGACATGAGCCCATGCGGCGTACATTGCGTCAATACCTTCGGTAGTTATCGTTGCACATGCCCTGACGGTTATCAACTTGGTGAAGATGGTCGATCATGTAAGTAGAAAGCCATCTTGAAGGTCATTATGAAGGTCACTTAGGCACAAGGTTGATAGGAAGGTGATTCATTTCTCTGTATGTCAATGAATGTATCGTGAGAGACATGAGCCCCTGTGGCGTACATTGCGTCAATACCTTTGGTAGCTACCGGTGTACATGTCCTGACGGTTATCAACTCGGTGAAGATGGGCGATCATGTAAGTAGCAAACCAGCTTGAAGGTCATTATGAAGGCCCCATAGACACAAGGTCGATTTCAAGGACATTTGTTAGTCTGTCTTCAGATTTCAATGAAAGTATTGTGAGAGACATATGTCCCTGCGGCGTACATTGCGTCAATACCTTTGGTAGTTATCGTTGCACATGCATGTCCTGAAGGTTATCAACTTGGTGAAGATGGAAGATCGTGTAAGTAGAAGAACAGCCATAATGAATAAGACAATTAGAATAAAGGCATTTTATCTCCAAACTTTTTCCTCATTCATTTCTGTTTTATTCTTGTGTTTGTACTTGTAACCTTTCAATTTTATGCATGTCTTAAATGTATTCACTAAATTGTCTTAAAATATATGTATTCAAAGTCACATCACTCATAGTATCGCCAAAAATTGGCATATGGCAAATACCTTCCATTTTCAGACATCAGCGCGGTCCTTGAAAGTGTCTTGAGCACTCCACAAAGCGGATTTTGCCTTTTATAAATGATGTTATTATTATTTTGATGGCTCCAAATGGAAGAGCTATGCAATGTGCCAAGTTTAGGCCCAATATTTAACAGAACATGCCATGGACTTATGTGGATTAGGGACACAATTGGAAAAATTCATATTATATTTCTGCTTAATGAAGGAAATGAATGGATCCTCAATCATATTTGGGGCCTGTAACATAAAACAAGTTTGCAATCAATCACAAACTTTAGTTCCTGATTTCCTATAGACTTTAGATTGATATCAATCGTATGATCGATTGGAAATCTTTATGTAACGAGGCCCTGGTCATTATTTTAACAAATTTGTTTTTTTAATTCCAGGCACCCTTCCTTGTGGACAGGAATGCTTGAATGGAGGCACCTGTATCAGAGGGGTGTGTGAATGCGCCCCTGGGTTCACTGGACGAGACTGCAGCAGTGGTAAAGTTCAATTTTATTATTCTTAGGAAAATACTTTTTCTTAGAGCTAGTAGCTAATTATTTCCAAACGTATTTCTAACATTCAATGATAAGACAAATTTGACGTTTTAGATGCAACAGGCTCCTACAGAAGCTTGAGCGGGGTACTCATTCTGTGATAATGACTTCTACAGAAGGTCAGCTAAGCAGGTGTAGTTAGCTTTCCAACTGTAAACTAAACTTACAATTTCAGAAAAACCTTTTTTTCTTTGGACATTCTCACTGAATAGTCATAAAACAACCACATGACATGTATCAAGCCTTCAAATTCTCTCTTTCAATGTAGACATCGATGAATGCTTGCTGGCTATCAACCGATGCCCAGGCAGATGCCAGAACACCTTTGGCAGTTACAGATGCTCCTGCCCAGCAGGTTTCGAGCTTGCTCCTGATGGAACGAGATGCATAGGTAAATAGTCTTGTATTAACCCATTGATAACTGAATTATGTAATTCCTATAGACTTTGTGCAAGGACTACCCGGTTCCAGTAGTCAATGGGATGCAAATTATATTTGTATATTCATGCACTAATATCCAAGTATTGGGACAATTAGTACCAAAAAGCGAGGTTTTGAGCTTGCCCCTAATGGAACTAGCTGCATTGGTAAATATTCTTTGATTAACCCATCTGAATTCTGTAATTCCCATAGACTTTGTGCAGGGACTATCCGGTTCCAGTAGTAGATGGGTTAGTAAAAGTTTGTAGATTCATATCCCTAAGCATGGGTACAAATAATGCCAAAAGTGCCAGGTTTTTGATCTTGCTCCTGATGGAACGAGATGCATAGGTAAATATTCTTGTATTAACCCATCAATTACTGAATTCTGTAATTCCCATAGATTTTATGCAGGGACTACCCAGTTCCAGTAGTTAATGGGTTTATAAAAGTTTGTAGATTCATATTGCTAAGCAGGGGAAACAAATTACATCTGAAAGCAGGTTTGCCCATAATAATCATGATTATGATTGTTGAAATTTAGATGGTGCATTAGGATTTCAACTTTATGAGCTGGCATTAGCCTACATATACCTACAAAAATGGACACTTATATATTAAAAATATCAGGCAAGAAATTTTCTTTTGAATCATTGCAATTATTTCTTGTTTTGTCTTGATTCATTGAAACTCAGATATTGATAAATGCCAGACTATTGGTCAACAGTGTGCAATTCTCTGTACCAATCTCATTGGAAGCTATGCTTGTACCTGCAAACCTTTCCCCAAAACCTCTGAAACATGTCTTAATTAGCAAAATAAATTTGTCTGTCTGAAGTCCCTTTCCGATTCAAATCCATTATTTTTATCTAAACGATCGGATATCTAGGTATGCATCATCACATGTCTTCGGAGTGCATAACTATGTAACAATATTATTGGAAGCTGTACATGTTCCATTAAAGGTTTCCTCCAGCCTCTAATGGATGCCATAATCACGAATTATGCAGAATTTGAAGCTTTGGATAAATTTTATTTATATTTACAGATATTGATGAATGCCAGACTGTGGGTCTACAGTGCGCATTTCTCTGTACCAATCTCATTGGAAGCTATGCTTGTACCTGCCCTCCAGGCCAACAGGTCGGACCCGACAAGTTCTCTTGTATTGGTAAGATTTATTGGTCTTATTATTGGTCTTAATATTTAATTGTTTAAAGGAAACATTTCACATCAGTGATGAAGTAAGATTTTGTGAGCTTTTTTAGCTTTATTTTCAGCTTTTAGACTATCATTGCAAAATTGTCATTGTGAAACAATCAAGAAATAATCAAAATGTTATGGAATCATTACGTAAGTCCTCCTACTTACTATTGTATTATCATTGGCTTTTAACTATCCAATTGTCTTCCCTGCTGATGGTAGGTTACAACAGCTAGGTATGCAGCTTTTAGGAAGTTGCCAGTGATTATATTAATTTGTACATTTGTACATGTATTTGGTTATGTCTGTTATGTAGATGTGGATTTGTGTGAATTCAGCCTGCAGGTCACAATGGAGCAGGTTTTTCAATAAATACTTATCTACCACTACATTATGTTTTTATGTCATCATTATCAAATTTGAAAAAAATATTGTCTCACAGGCTGATGTTCATTTTGCCTCAATTTACTATTTAGAAAAGTTACTTATGTAGTGATTTTAAAAAATGTTAATGGTCTATGACTGACCATTATTTTTCTCTCTCATTTGCAGATGTAGCCTGCATACCTCCATGTGTGAACGGGGGTCAGTGTGTCAGAGGGGCGTGTCAGTGCCCAATCGGCTTCATAGGAGAAGACTGTAGTCAGGGTAAGATGAGTGGTGGTGGCGGTGGTGATGGCGATGGTGGTGGTGGTGATGATTGCAGCAGTGATGATTTTGATGTGGTGGTGATGGTGATGGTTGTGCGGTGCTTGTGATGGTAATGGTGGTGGTGATTATGTTGGTGGTGGTGGTGGTTGTGGTTGTGGTTGTGGCCGGGATTGTGGTGGTGGTGGTTGTGATGGTGATGGTGATGGTGTTGCTGAGGATGGCAAAGATGAAAATGTTAATGGTGGCGATGATGATGATGATGATGATGATGATGATGATGATGATGATGATGATGGTGATGATGATTGTGATGCTGATGATTGAGAAGATTAAAATATGATGGTGGCGGTTGAATTATTGTCATTGAATTATATATCAGAGATTGTAATAATGGTGGTGGTTATGATGCGGTGATGGTAATGTGGTAATAATTATAGAATTTTCAGCAGGTGATTGCTGGTGACANGATGATGAGGATATTGCTGATGATTATCCCACAGATATATCCAGCAGTCATATTCTATTATTTCATTTCAGAGAGACCATGTGATGATATTTGCCGCAATGGAGGTTTCTGTTACCAAGGAGCTTGTCAATGTGCGTCTGGTTTCACTGGGGAATTCTGCCAAACACGAGGTAAATGTTTAGTCATATAGCTGCTGTATATGCTTATATCTTTGCTGGGGTTTTATTTTCGCTAATTTTGCCTGTGAGGAATTTACCTCAAATCACTTCCAGGAAGATTTACCTTCCTCAGGTAGATTTCTTACAGGCAAATCTTTTTGGATGTGATTTGAGAATTTTATTAATCCTATTTTTTTTTATTTTGCTTATTTATTTACCATGTGAAATATATTCAAAGACTTTTAAAAGGACATAAAACAATTCTTATTGGGAGAATTGAGAATTTTGATAATCTTAATGTTTATATTGTAAAGCGCTTTGAACCTATTTTTTGGAATTAAGCGCTCTATAAATTTTGTGTATTATTATTATTATTATAAATTTTTATTTTCCTTTTTACTATGTAAAATATATTTTAATATCTTTTACGTATATGTGAAAATATTTGCCATTGGAGATTTAATGATTCTATAAATCATTATTTTTTATTTTGTTTTTCAAGTTTTATTTACCATATGAAACGTATTCAAAAGGTTTAAAGAAGAATATTTTCATGGGAGACAGATGGTAATAGAATCATGAATGTTACTGTTAAACCTCTTGACTACTGGAACCGGACTGCTCCTTCCCAAAAGTCTATAAGAGTTACAGAATTCAATAGTCAATTGGTTAACATAGGATTTAACACCGAGAATTTATGATTCCATCAATTGATATTTTGATTTAAATTGTTTGTTTTATCCTATATTTTCAGTGTGCGAACCATCTTGCATCAATGGAGGGATTTGTAATGAAGGCCTTTGCCAATGCCCATCTGGGTTTGGAGGAAGCTTTTGCCAAGAAAGAGGTACACATGTATTTACAAATGGGATTGAGCTGTGATTGGTTGGGTAGGGATATAGGAAAGATGGTGTGTAAGGGAGCGGGGAGAGAGGAGAGAGAGCGAAAGGGAGACAGGAAAGAGGAAGCTTTTGCCAAGAAAGAGGTATACATGTATTTACAAATGGGATTGAGCAGTAATTGGTTTGGTAGGGATGGAAGGAAGGTGGCTCGTAAGGGAGAAGGAAGAGAGGATAGAGGGAGAGAGAGAGCAAATAAAAATAAACAGGGGATAAAGGAAACTTATAATCATTTGAATTTATAGTAAGATGGAATGGGGTGACAATGAAGGACTACATGTATGTCAAAACCCAAGTGCGTTTCGTCGGTGTTCTGATAAAACCGCTCATCTAAAAATTTAGAAATGTTCAGGAGAGCCCTAAAACTCTATAGTGAAATGGACAAAAGACTAGGTACTGTGCCACAGACACTCAGTCTTATCAAAATTTAAATTGAAGCCTGAAATTCACACAGGAAAAGTGTATCAGCAATGGTACACGGTTGCTAAAAAAGGCCATTTTCACAAAAAAGTGAGACACAATTGAGAGAAAGAGAGAGAGGTATAGTTGATTAACATACTTGAGTTATTTAGAGGGGTCGTCCAAAGGACAAAGAAATCATTATCTATATAGTAATTACCCAAGAATGTTTTAAAGCACTGTTTAACAAGTTTCGCATCATGCTTTACACCCAATATTTATACAACTATGCTTCTAATCATGAATTATAATGCAATTTATATGCAACAATTATATTGTGATGAATTAATAATTAACCTGATAGATGCTTGACTTATGCAATTCTATAACATCAGCCACAACAATTCACAAATTATTCTTGTTCTACAGATCAGAGAAAGTTGCAAAATGATCAATTAACAAAACAGGTTTTTATGGGTCATCAGTATGGCAAACCTTTTTTATGGACGATGCTGATTGCAAATCAGATTCTAAGTCGACGTGAATGAGCTTATTTATTTGCTTCTAACTTGTCAACTATTAATCGGCATCATGATGGATAAAGTTGTTTTGGGTTTTTATGCTCTTAAGCAATAGACAAATTATATTTTTTTTACCTCTTTAAGGGAAACAGAGACAATATTTAGATGAAAAGAAGTAAACATTGAAAAAACAAACAAATACAAATAGCTGGAATAAGGAATGACATTTGTGTCATTATTATTGTTGTTATTATTGTGATTATAATCATTTCTAATCTCATTAGTACTACTAACAATTAGTTGCATTACGCAGTGATTAACAAATTATACCTTTAACAGTGTGTGATCCCCCATGTATGCACGATGGCACGTGTATAAATGGAATATGCAACTGCCGGCCAGGTTTTACTGGACAAGTGTGTCAAGATCTAGGTGAGTAAAAGAAAATATTGAT
>BQKZ01009262.1:11155-25147 GCA_036244855.1 Temnopleurus reevesii
CGCCGTCGCCGTCGCCGTCGCCGTCGCCGCCGCCGTCGGAAAAAGCGGCGCCTATGTCTCGACGATTCTGCTACGCAGGCGAGACAAAAACAAAAACAAAAACAAATGAATTTAAAATAAATGGAAGACAAAAGAATGAAAGTAAAAATCCTTCCAAAATGTTGCCTTTAAAGAAAGAATATCCAAATTCGCTTCATTAGCAATGTTACTCAACATTAGCTACATTTATGTACACGATACATCTGAAAAATGTAGCAAAATAGGTACATACTGTAATTGACAAGTACCTAAATTTATAGAAAGATGGAAAAAATTATTACATAGAATATAAATGTGCATGGCTCTGGTTTCATATAATGGCTGGTGTATATTAAGATTATTTTCATTCATCTCACCATTTATAGTTTCTGCTCTCAACATCGAGAGGGGTATTTAGTTTGACTGGGTCAATTAGATTAATGGTTTTTGATCCGTACGCATTCTAATTGAATAGCAATTGTGCTTTTAGTCGCAAAAATAGAACAGTACAGTGCGATGATATAAATTTGTGAATGCTTTTGTACATATATGTATGAAGTCTGTGTATAAACAACTTTTTCTCACATCTGGGGTGATAGAAAAGGATGCAAATTAATGACCAGATCGACATGATATTAATCAACATTCAGAAAAAGACGGGAAATGTGAAAACCCTTTACAAAGATCATCTTCCACATTTTAAAGCACATTTCAAAGATTATAACATGGGGATTAATGTTTACATTTATCCTCAATGAGATTAATCGCAATTTAAAGTCAGAATAATTCTGAGTCAGCCCTTACAAAAACAAGCAGGAAATCTTTAAAAATTGGAGATTGCTCTTTGACATTTTATTACAAGAAAACATATTCCCATTTTGTTATTCCATTTGTTTCAATGAGAGAATAGTATTCACACTTTCTTTTGTATAAAAAATAGCTAGAGGTACTTAGATTGCATTGATTAAGATTTGATTGATACTCCTGTTTGCATAGTACAGCACACTCTACGTACTTTCACATCAAACTTCTTGGTAGATCAGATACAAGGACAAATCCTGTAACTTTTGTTTTGAGACACAATAAAACCAGGAAATGATACACCCATCCTATACCAAATGTCAAATTGTACATAATGAAGCAAACTATTAAATGGAGGTGATATCGCACAGTGTAATGATGTAGTGAAAATGAGAACAGGTTTTAAGTTAATTCACTTTCTCTTCCTTTTTGGTTAATTTCTTTGTCTGTTTTGAGTAAAATTGTTCTTATATTATCAAGTGTCAAGTTTTGTTTTCAATCCCTCCTTTCTATAACACTACAAAATCCATACTTTTGGTTGGCAAACTGTGGCTTTGTTACTTTTTATTATCCATTAGTACAATCCGTCATTTCCATCTCTCCTTCCATCTCTCCTTCCATCTCTCCTTCCATCTCTCCTTCCATCCCTCCCTCCTTTCCTCCCTTCCTACTTCATTTGGAAGAGTCATCCCGAGAATAGTTTAACATAAATAATTCACCAAATTCTATTTTGATAAAGTAAGAATTGAAAGGAAAATACATATATACGTGTACATACAGTGCAATTGTATTTTGCTCACTTGTTATCACTATAAAGGACAATCTGATCACAGCAGGATGACTAGACCATACTTATTGTCCTATTATTTTACAGTGATAACAGGTACATGTAGGAAAGAATTCTGACTTGCACTGTACCAAGTCTCACATAGTTGGGGGCACAGGACTCCATGGCCATTTCTAATCTAAAAAATCATTCTTTTCTATTACAGGGAATAACTTTAGTTTTCGCAATTGATTAGTAGTTTTAGACATCACTGATATATTTCCAACACTTAGCTGTATAGTTCTATGTGAAAAAGTTGCTAAACAAAACCTATTTTGTGTAGCAATCCTGCTAAAAAGCATAATTGTGATGCGATGCGATACCAGGGCCCCGTAACATAAAGGTTTGCAATTAATTGCTAATCTGATAGCGATTGATATCAATCGCAAGTCTATGGCAAATCATGTATTAAAGTTTGCAATTGATCGGGGCCCAGGAAAATTATTCCCTACTAAAGATCTCACACATTTGGGCCTCTGACCTTTGGACTCTTTCAAAACAGCTCCATAGCTATGACCAAAATGTCTATGACCCAATACCATGATCTCCTGAGCATGATACATGTCTATTTCTTCATACAATAAACAATTCTATTCTGGTGTAGAATGGCACTACATTGCACAATATTTATCTCTATAAAGTATATTTGCACATGAAGTGACACATGCATTATGATTTCATTAAATGATCCATGGATATTGTTCCACTGGACTTTGCCATTATAATACTGATTGAGTTTTAGAAAAGTTTCCGTTGAACTAAATTTGTTGACATGCACAGGATAACAGAAAATAAAGTCGTAAAATCAAATTCGCGCCCTGCAGTAATTACACCCTGGCGAAATTGGTGATAAATTTGAAGCCAGAGCTGAAAAAGAGAAGTGCTATTTGAAATGACCTTTGGACTCCACCACAATGATGGAGTGATATGAGTCATGGGGGTGTTCCTTTAAATGAACTATTCAGGAGTGAAAAAAACAAATTAAATTTTGATATCAATTGTTCTTTATCAGTTTGTCTACCAATTTCAATACAGAATGTCGATAATTTTGTCTGCCTCTAAGTAGGACAATCAGGCATCATGTATGTTTTATCTTTGCACACCTGTTACTGATGCCCACATACATGTAATATGTGTGGCTGGGGATCTGAAGATTTCCCATCTAAATAAACAATGGGCACTATAATTTGAATATAAGATGTATCAAAATTACTTTATTTCATGTTTCCAAGAATGACCATGACAACATGATAGCCCCAAAATGTGTGAAAGATAAGTTTTATTTTCATCTGAATCAATACATGAATTCATAATACATGAATTCACATAAATCGAGCTCAACTTTTTATGTTCACCTTCAAAAGGAAACATTGTCAAATGCACAATGGTTAATTGTTATCAAAATGGTGTACTATCCATATAGCAGCCAGCATGAATCTGGAGTGATAATCCTGCTACAATTGAAAAATCTTCACATATTGAAATGCATGGTGCTTATGAGAACAAAATTATTAATTCTACTGGAATTAATACAAAATTGACAAATCTGAGGCCCAAAGTACTTAGACTAATGATTACTAAAATTTAGTAACAGATGCATGTATTGGCCCCCTTATCACAAAGCTTCAGCTGGCAAATGGTATCACATGATGATGAAAGAAATCCTAACATAGCAACAATTAAGAAAGTGTCCTATTGAAATCTGTGCTGATTTAAATTATTCAGAGGAAGAGCACAATCCAATGAAATACTATCACAGTTCAATTGAACAACGGTGTCTTTGTCTACCATCATCTTCTGAAAATGTGGATGATATGACTCTGGAAGGGGAATTGAATAGCTTATAGACTCACTTTGTTGCAATGGATATGATGATGTTCTGGATCACTTGTCGTATCTCATGACTGAACTGATGATCGTTGCTGAGCTGATGATACCAGGGGTGGACATAGTCTCGCAGAACCAGCTGCACAACCTGAAAAATTTAAATTGAATCAAATTAAATCAAATTGAATTGAACTGAATTTAATTCATTGTTATCTATAATCACTTTACATTTAATTCACATCAGGGAAAAGACAAACTTGAGTATACAACATAGTGATATTAAAATAGATGTTACTGGAACATTTCTTTATTCTGACACTGCTGTGACCAGTATCTTTGATTCTAACTTTAAAACAATTGACAGTACTTTGTGGCTATGGAGTCTTTTTCCATGTGACTTCTGTTTTGGCATGCATCTTCAGAAAAATGACATAGAATTCGGGTTCCTAGAGGAAATTGATAGTTGCCAACCTTCCTGAATATTTACCAAATATGAATGAAGAAGTGAATCACCTGACAGCTACACAAGATATTTTCTCATGAAAGAAAGTATGACAATCACCATGCACCATCTCTCATTAGAAAATAATGATTTGGTAAAAATTTACCTTTTGTTTTGTGCATATTCTGGACGGTTTGCCCAGTTTGGCGGTGAATGATACACACTATGTTGCATTCACGGGAGTTCAGTCACCCACTGCCTTGCCTGTATGTTAATCTTGTTTAAAAATGGTGTATGTTTAGTTATTTCTATAACATGGCTGCACGGTGCCCGGAGCGACTGTCACGGGGGGAAACCTACAAACTTTCAAGATGTAATATTGATGATTCTTTTTCTTCCCCCAGTGTGACAGTTGTTCTGGGTTCCCGGAAGTCTGACTTATCAGATTTGTTAACTTTGATGTAATTATTTGAATTGTCTTGTTGTTGTTTTACTTTTCCTTCACTCATATCATGTTTGACTTTCTAAAAATGTATATCTAAATAATTTTTATGACAATAAATCCTCTGAAGTGAGGCAAAGAGAAAAAAAAATTCTGGAAGGTTGACATTACCGCGAACAAAAATACATTGTGGCAAGAGTTCAATTTTTTTTTCTTGAAACTTGATGTCTACACATGTGTACAAAGAAAATTGCAATAGATGAAGTGGGTAGAAGAATGGACCAAATTTTAAAGCAAAAATGAATTGAATTTTTTAAAACCTTACCTCTTGTAATTGATCATCAATGATACTAGCTCCAGTTAACCTCTTGTCACTTTTATACTTCCTGGGTTCAACCTGCATCTGTTCTACATTCTGATTGGAAAAAAGTGTGCAAAATTAAAAGCAGCTCATTACATGTATATTTGCTAACAGCAACGATCAGAAAACTGCCTTACAAAATAAACACCCTCAGTATACACCATCACTCTAATATTTATTTGATTAAACAATGTCAGTAACCAAACTTGCCCAATTCTCTACAATTCATACCAACATCTTGTAGCCTACTTTCATGTGAGCAGATCAAGGAAATATTTGTTTACATATACCGTATATGCTGGTAACTAATATCATACAAATGTTACAAAATCTATGTAAATATTATCCTACATACTAAAGGTAAACATGTACATGGAGCTAAAATACAAAACAATTATTCCCTTATTGTCCAGGTGAAATTGCATCTGGACGAATTATTCAGTTTACTTCTGGCGAAAACTTGCAATAAATAAATGAGAATTACTTGTCGCCCTCCAATGCTCTCTTCCCTTAGCTGGGTTGCCGGGGTAATGTCCTCCAAGATGGCCACCGAGTCCAAGGATCCAGGTCCACTGTACACCAACCATATGGCCCTGGAATCAGAGAAAATATTATAAGTTTGTTCAAATCAACTGCTGAGCATTAGTGCAACAGTGATATAAAGATGATAAACATTCTATTGTTATTGGGTTTCAATATTATCTCTTTTGTGCAAATCCTTTTTGGGGTGAATACATTTTTCTCCACCTATATGTATATTCATTGGTGCTACAATAGGAACATCAATTATCATGCCTTTTGCTGCAAAAATCATGATAATTTTCTTCTTTAAAGGGGAATTACACCCAGACAATAATGTACTGTCAGTAAATAAAGATTAATCAGATGAACAAACTGTGAAAATTTGAGCAAAATCTGACAATCCGTTCAAAAGTTATGAATTTTCAAAGTTATCATTTCCACCTGAGCTGGGCATCCTTGAATTGGCAACGTATAGCCAATTAGCATAATCTGTGATGTCATACATGGAGAACTCCTCATTCACTTTGTATATAAATTTATTGAAAATGGATCAATATCATATTTCAAATGAGNTTGCGAGGAATGGCTGAGTACATTTCTATCATCTCAGTTGACGGATTGTGCACTGAAAAAGATTCATCACCCCATCCTCCAAAGATCTATGGACCCTGCAATGTTAAGAAAATTCAGTAGGTGTCGGTGGAATAAAGCTGAAAGCTAAATATATAGTCCATTCGTCTCCTATGAGTACATCACATGTGCAAATAAAAGGGAGTCTGATTGGACAATTGAAATGTTTGTTCAATGCAAACGTGTACTATGTGAGATGATGATCGAACCCCTCATTGATCTAATAGTGAGGGGGCAGACATTAACCCCTAAACTGTGTTAAATTATGCAGAATATGTCTGCCCCTGCAACATAAAAGAGAAAATCATATCTCTGCGGTACACATTCTGCCAAAGACTTCAGATATTGTAAATTTATAACAGGCCCATGTTTTGTTTTCATTTTATTGATTTATTTGTTCTTGACACAATAGCTTGGTTCAATAAAAAGTCACACTTCTTGCATCACTTGTCATGCATGATGCAAACTATCACATCAAACTTGAAGCTGTGGTATAAATACATTGCATATTGTAAAAAGATGTCAAGTTTCATGAAGCTTGTATCCAGCGATGATTGGTCAGTGAATCCAATGAAGTTGTTGATTTGCCTAATAATGAAATTCAATGCTTTCATCAGAGTTGAGATGAAAAAATATAAGCTTCTACAGGGCTATCACTTAACTTTTTTTCTTGGTTCCCATCCGGGCAACCTGGACAGTTTTTAGGTTAACAAATGGCAATTTGTGTACAGTGTAGTAAAAAATTATACCTAAATGTTCTGTCCATAGTATACTTCAGACGATTCTACTACTCTTCATTAAAATTCTAAGAAATCTAGGTACAACGTTGGCCATAATTGAATTCTTTGATCACCGGGTGAAAAGCATAATTTCATACTTGAGGCATTTCAATAGACTAAACAAGAAGCCCTTGAAGTGTCCTTTCCCACAAGTGAGACTGCATTCTGAATAAATTTATCTGTTCTCAATTACCTTCACCACAATACATTACAAGTACGACCACTCTGATCCATTATTCAGAAAATTGCCTCTTTTAAATTGCTCCCTACCATAGATACTTCAATTTCCATACACAGATGGTATGTACAGGTACAGAGTAGAAGTAAAGGGGATTTTGCATTCGACTTTCATGAACTATAAACCATTCTAGAGACTGTGGATAAAAATATACTCAATTTTTGAAAAGGGGTTAAAAGGATATATTATGTTTCAAACCAACCCAACTCATTTATTGTATTTTGAGCTTTTGAACATTTTAAACAAAATGTGGGCACTTTTTTAGGGTGGGGGTAGCCTTGTGTTTTATAACACACCCCAACTTCATAGAGTTTGGAAAACTCTGTGTAGCTACTGTTACCTGTAAGCCACAGACATGAGAAAGGTCAGGCTAGTTTTTTAGGGGGGGGGGGTCAGGTGAACGGTCTTCTCCATTTGTCGCACATCCATAATATGGACTTCTGTAGAACTTGGGTTGACTTGAGAATTAATACTAGATAAGGTCAGAAAAGGGTTCATATGAAAATTAATACTAGGTACATGTATTAAAGGCTAGGTTTGAGGTGTTATTGGAAGCATGAATTACATCTGGGCACATAAAGGATCTTTAGAATTTAATTCTATATTAAAAGTTTTACATTCCATTCCTGAGTATGCATCTACATGTACAAATTAAAATGTGAATAATGCAAAGATCAGCTGAACAGTAAGTAAGACAAACCATGATAATAGCCATGCTCTCAGTCATTCAATTGATGAATGCCTTGAAATTATGAATACCTCATGCATAATCTGGAATGGTTGACATCCCTGCACCGCAGATTGTGAACATTTTTTTGTATACTCACCCGACCATGAAAGACAGGACAGATGCGATGAGAACCAGGGGGTAGGCCAGACCAAATGTAGCGAGGAAGAGGGCAAGAGCTAGCCCTACCCAGCCAGCAACTCCCATGCCCCCCTGTAAACAAAAGACAAAACAGAGGAAAAATCATCAATTTCAATATACTGTATTACCGGTATACGTCGGGTAAATTTTGTTTGCAATGATTCTTCAGTCGGACTCAGAAGGGCGTCCAAGTATACAGCTTACTTTTTACCCTTCTTGTACATTTTCCAGCTCCACAATCAATAGGCTGATTTAATTTTAACAAACCCAACTTACTGCGATTTAATTAAATTTGATTGTGTCTATCTTACATGACATAATCACAAACTCAATATTATTTCTTTAGCTGAAGAAACGGGAAGTTTATCCTAAAATATGCACCGGTTCGAAAATATTTCCTTTCTCTTAAGGAAATTTCTAAAGATCAAACTTTTCATTCAGGTATGCAATGGTGCTGTGAGAATAGGGTAAACTGTATGTCATAGAGAATTGATATGTTTTCCAATGAAAAAGAGGAAGCATTGATAACCACCAGAAGTGTACATGGCCACAACTACGTGTCAAAACTATCCTTGGTGATTTTGCAAGTTTAATTATTTTTTCATACTATAAAATGACAGTACTTCACTTGCCACTGGACAGGGTAGGGCTTATGAAACTTTTCTGTCGTTGAGGATCGTATGAATTAATTAAAGCAAGTACTGTACATTTACAACATGTTTTGACCAGTCACAATTTCTATCATATCAATACAGGGAAACATTGGACACGCTTTGCAAAATACATATATTGGACTTTTCTTTGACTTGTTTTCACAAAGCTCGCTGAATATTTCCTTGTATCAATCTCAAGGCTAACACACACTGAATATTTCCTCTTGATCTACTGCACATAATTTGCGCAGTGTACATGTACATAATTTATTGCTTTATACATGTATGGTGGACACGTACACTGTAAACGTATTTTGTTGAGTGTCTAACTTTGAAAACATTCCCTCTCTAACTCCAATGAACTGAAAAACAAATAGCAAATTGACCCACAAAAAGAGTATACTGCGCACTCTATAGCAATTAACACCATTCCAAACCCACCCTCATCAATATGCACACTCACACTCTCCTCCATCCAAGGGTCGTATGTGTATCTTCAGCGCATCACAGAATTCCCATCTCTTTTCCTCCATTAATAGACTATGGGTCCATATTTTCTTGATAGCTTTTCAATCAACTCAGTGCCAGGCTAATCACTCACTGTCATCTAAGAGTCATGTGTAGAGTGATGATATATACCCTTGGACCTTGGTACATCATTAAATTAGCATTATTTGCATGGTCATAATAACAACACACCCACTGAGTGTAAACTGTACACTCAATGCCAAGACTGTAGAACTAGTAGAATCATGAATAAAATGGGGTTGGCTCAGCTTTATCATGCAACGTCCATGAATCAACTAAGTGGTCACTTCACCATGAAGTTTGATTTAGATCTTGATCCATATATGAAAATTTCCTCTTTTTTCAGAACTGAAAAATATTGATATAAAGAAAATATCTTCTGGATTTGAAGCTACAGGCATAAAGATTTACTTTCGTTACTTGAAAATCCTATTGCTTTTGCATAAATTTATTAAGAAATTTTATGCTATGCTCTTTGATCATGAATGCTACTGGATGGGACACCGTTGGACTGTTATTGCCTGGTTTTAAAAAAAGGGCATGGATTTTGGGTTCTTGGATGACATATTGTTATTTACCCAACTCCATGGTTCAAAAATACCTTCAATATGCACAGGACCTGGCAAAATAAATGTACATACGTGTACATGTCAACTAATGTACGCTTATAAATTATTTAATATGAGAAGAAAAAAATGAAATAGGCCCATACAGTGCATATTTTGTAGCATACATCTTGATTTTGGACTAGGGTGGCACATGTTTCTGCCAGTGTTTGTACACATACAGTATTATAAGAATGTGCATCATACATGTACAGAGTGGAAATTTTCATGAAGATCATATCCGGTCATCACTGTATAGTTCTTCCAGATCATGTATTTGGAATCAGACAAATAGATAACCCCAAAATTCAAAGCAAATCGGAAAAGATATAAGAAAGTCATAAATATTTCAATGTTATAACTCAACAGCTACTTATCTTGCCACAATGGGTCATGTGATATGACGTATACATGTCTTGGCATGAAATGAAAAAAGTAGGCTTAAAATATTCTTTAAAAGGATTATCAATTCACAAAAAATTATGGAAATATTGCGATATAAGAATTTGAATGACAGAACGATCGTACATGTATCTCTCAACACGGGAAAATGGTGAATTTTGTCAACAAACTATGACTGTATCATTTGAAGACTGCAGTTTGCACAAGATTTATTACAAATCTGTAACTTCCATATACATGCAAGATTTACTTAGATTAACCGAGGGGATTTCCCTCAGTTGGGGAAGGGGGGGGGGGGGGGGGGGCTGTCCACCCTTAGTTTGGAAGAAAATAAAGTCACATTAAAACACCTCAAATGTCCACAATCATATGACACACGCATTTACGATTGGGGAATTTGAGATTCGTTCAATTAATTTTTTTCCTTCCAAACTAACAGTGGCCGTGTTTTGACATACAATATCAAAGAAACGAATGGTACGACTTTTTACCTACAATTTTTATGATTTTTTTTAATTGGAAGCATCCAAGAGGGTGTTTCATGAAGATTAGTAACAAGCAGTTATTTTCTTACAGTTACCATAACAACAGTCAGCGAAAGTGCTTTCCATCCAATCAAAATCAAAAATTTCATTTGGTTTATAGTCACTGTTAACTACATGTAGTTGTCGCTGGTGACAATCTTCTGGCGATACTTTCACTATTTCTTGCTCATTCATTATGAAAATTACCAATTTGTGCAAATTAATGTCCCTCTTTACAAAGGTACATGTACAGTCAAACCTACTTTTATAGTGACCAACTGTATAGAAAGACCACCTGTCCACAAAGAGCACATTTCTATCAAAACTCCCTAGAATGCAATGTAAATTAACCTGTCTACAGAGATCACCTGCCATTAATAACCCTCTTTTTCCATCTCCCTTGGATGATCTTTATAAACAGGTTTGAATGTACTTGTACTTGTGGATTTGCTTCCTCAGATGTGTGGAGATCTACGGCATACAGCCGCAGGCTTGTGGGGTGGTAAAACGTAACATCCAGGTAGAGTAGCTGTTCGAGGAGTTGTTGTCAGAGTACAGTGTAGGTGGATTTTGAGGATTTTTAATATCCCTTCATTTTTCGGAAGATTAATATGACACGCTAATGAAGTAATTTACCCTTTTACACTTTCGGACGACAGAACACATTTTGTGTTTTTGGTTCAATAACTATTGATACAGGGCTCTTAAAAACATAAAATGTACCTGATGAATGAAAAGAAAAAAAATCTACTCCAAATCTGATCGTTACACTATTGTGCCACTATTTGCCATTTGTCACGGAGATATTTTCTAAATGTTGAATACATGTAATTGAGTGCCATGAGCCCCAAGCTGAGGCGGAAACCGGTGTTTAATACAAGAGGTGATCATCATCATTATCAAATGAAAATATAATCACCAAAAGTGTTACCAATCCTTCAGTTGGCAATATATTGAACATTTCAAATCCTTAGTTTTCACACAAATCTTTTGGAGTGCAAGAATGAGAGAGGTGTCGATTTCATAGAAATCATTGTTCCTTCTTCTTCTTGTTCAGATTACATCTGCCTCCTTCACTTCAGGGTGAAGATTCTTGCAGACGAGTCAGATTTCACTGAGATATTTCTCATACATTACTCAAGAATATTTTTTATATTTATTTGATTAAAACTAAACAGGATATTCATGAAATTCATACTTTTCTTTAAAGCTACAACTTAGAGGCTCCCATCATACATTTCTGTTAGGACTTATTTTTATTTCATGCCAAGATCTTATTTTCATTCAAGAGACATTTGTGCTGATTATTAAGATTAATCGTAGTTTAGGTCCCGGGCATTCACTTTACACAGTATCAGTATCGCTTTGCCTTTATTCAGTGCACGCAGCGGGGACCTCAATCCACTGCCAAACAGGCATACCGTACAAGGACCGGTTTCCGGCCATCCTGGTATAATCGGCCACCAAGCCTCATGCAGTTTGTCTATGGCGCGCACATGGCGCGCACTTAGGTTAAATGCGCGCCCAAATAAGCGCACGTACGCTTCAACACAATCCCTATGGNAGTGGGGACCTCAATCCACGATCCACCGCTATAGACTTGTGTGTAAAGTCTAAAGAAATGGTTGCACTCTCAGCGCGCAGCGAGGGGAGACTTAAGAGTTAAGTTAAAGCACGATATCGACTGAGGCGTCGTGGCGTGCGCCTGAAATCAAGCTGTTCGGGACAGTCATAGACGTGAGTTAGTTCCTGCCTATGCCTGGGTTCGAAGCCTGGTCGCATACTGTCTTTCGGATGGAGACGTTAAACTTTAAGATGGCGATCCTTTTTCTCTCTTCTTAAGTTCTTCTTCTGAAGTTCTGGCGTATTAAAATATTCAGTCTTCAGAATTGAATGATACACGCCTCTAAACTACATCCTTTCCTTTCCTTATTACAATCTAGAAATGATCAAGCAAAATTATACGAAGTAATATGGCCCCATCATAATAAGAACACAACAAAAACACGCCCACATCATTCACATGACTCTCACACTCACACTGGCAGTGACTGAAGCTGCAATTGCAAAGTGCAAGAACAGTGCACTGGCACCGCAATCACTCGCACAGTCTTGTTTACGAATAGACACCAACAGAAAATCATCTCAGCCAAAATTTGAAGTGATTTAAAATATGTTCTTACCATGATTTTAGTAGTATTTGGATCCAAAATTAAGAGTATGACTTTGCCGTACTATTCAGAACGTAAAATTGTAATCATAATGAGCAGACAATGCTCTATTGTCGAAATTTCGGAGTAAATGTCCGGCCAGAATGCCTGGGGTTCGACCCCTCCTGCTCATTTTAAAAATTGTTCAGGCTAAAAGAAAAATATACGTTTTGAGGTAAATAACAGATAACACTTTGTTTATCAAGTTGATCAGAGTTTTTTCATAGAAATATATTTTGAAAATATAATTTGTCCTTATAATATTTGAATTTTACATTTTCTTTTCGATATGCAAGTAACGGGCCTAGTTAGAAAATATATCAGATTTATTCTTTTTTATACCAGTAAAGAAAAAGCCTTTTGTGAGACTATGAAAAACCTTTGCTGGCTGCAAACAGTTGAGAGATGGCGCTATAGAGGTTTTGTTTTTAGTCATCTTCAACCTTGCTTGTGCAAATTGTTTCAAAGAGTTTTCTTTGATCCTCGGGAATGCCCCCACCCCATTTAAAAAAAGATAGACATGCATAACAGTTGCCCTTTTTCTATTTCTGCTGTTTCTTATACTTAGTAATTCAAGGGTGCCTTTTGACTTTCATTACCTTGTATTCATTACTTCAATTAATTTGTTCTGAGAGTCTTGAGCATCTAATAGGAAGGATTGGAAGGTGCGCTATATAAGATCCATGTTTAATAATTTATTTGATTGTATACTATGCATTATGTAATACCAAAATTACAACACCAAAAGTCAATGGTCGGTACCTACATTCTAAACACATGCATTATTTATTTGAAAGTACCGTATATAGATTGGTCAAAATAAGAAGCCGAAACACATAAATGATTGACATTACGTTTTATATCATCATCAAATTAAGAACTAATTAATTCTTTTGTGTTTTTTTTTTCATAAACCCCTTGACATGTAAAAGCACAAGGCAAAAGTGGAAATACAAAATGATGTAATTAAAATTGTCAATTCTTTAAAGGATTTGACTATTCTTACAAAATGTTCTTATCATTTAACTTGCCTCCGGACGTTGATACGCTGTCACTCAAATGAATGGAGAAAAAGTAGATTAAAAAAACCGTTAAAATCTTAGCGAAATCGGTTAATTCGTATTGATTCTCAAAATGTTCCTTTTCACCTGCAATTGACATATTTGAATTGGCAACTTTCGAATGATCTGTGATGGCATCAGAACTTTCCAATCATTTTGTAATATGTATTTATTAAAATCGATAAATCTGATATTTCAAAATTGCTTGCAGAATTGAAGTGATTGTATCATTGAAATGAAATTCAGGAAAATGTG